>JAYGXS010000003.1:1186783-1197506 GCA_036362985.1 Ligula intestinalis | reverse complement strand
AGGATCTAAGTGAGTTGTATCATTTCTAATCTTCATCGTCAATCTCTCTACTGGATTTTGCGACTTTTCCACTAGAATAGTCTGGTAAATCCCTTATTAGCAGTTAGTCTACCCTCGAAAGTTTTCATCGCGTATTTGCTAAGACGTTTTGTATATTTGTAGTGATAAAGCCGCTACAATGCCTAGATCCACGTCAGTTTTCCTTCAGATAGCGGTTTGTCCGACCGTAGAATTCCCTCCCAAGCGAAATGGTGACATTGGATACTGTCATTGTGTTCAAACGGTAGGTAGGTTGCTTAATTTTTATAACCAACGACTCTTGCTGCACGACTTTATCCGGCCAGTTATGATCTTTCTCCATGTTTTCAAGTTGTATGTGTCGCAAGTTATCGCGTCGACCACAGAAGACTTCCCTAGATCAAGGCAGGTAAGACAGTGTTTGTGAACAGAAATTTACTGCCAAAACATAGACAGTACGCCATAGTGCACGCCAGATGTTTCCGCGAAGTTGTGCGTTCGCTGCAGCCGAGCCTTGCCTGCCGGGCCGTGGAAGAGTAATCAAACATCTGTCGCCAATTAAATAAGGCGGAATTATCGATTGCCTATGAGTGTATGCGCCAGCGGGTCGATAATACGCGGAGTAGATGACTTATCACGGGTGTAAGCTCTGACAGGGCGAAGGCAGAGTCATTGCGGCAAGTTCCCACATATGCATCACGCCACTATATATTTACTGTAACAATGATCCTGTAAATATTACACTGTCTATATTTCAGGCTGTCTATATCATTGCAATTTTAACCAATCTTTACACGAATGCGGTCACCAAAGGTTGACGCCCGTAACCCTTAAAGAGATACACCAGCATATACCTGAGAGGAGAACTTTTCCAGAATGTCAGTACAAATTCAAAGGAGATCACGATACCATAGATATGAACATGAAATCCAACAACTGGAAATAGGGGGTCCGTATCCATATAAAGCACGTGAATCTTAACAAAGTCTTCCACGGTGCGACCAATGTCGGTCTGTTTTGCTGCTACTAACACCACCTGTCCCATATTTGGAACCCACGATAACTTAAAGTGGTAATCGTATGATGGTAGAGGGTACGTTTTCCTTGCCTCTATAGCGCTACCTTATAATAATAATGAGGTTTATTGGTAAGACACCTCTTGGGCACAGTCAAAATCCTTGGAAAACAGGAAATAAACTAAAACAAACCCCTTCTTTTGCACACAGATATCGGCTCTGATTTTGTTTTATGCTTAGTGAATAGTGTGCAAGATAGGGAGTTTGTTCTTAGTGAAAAAACCTGTCTGTACAATAAGATAAAAATTGGAAAATAATATTCATGCAGTACATATGTGAGAGGTTTCATAGTAAGAATATTTGAGGTCAAGAAACAGTATATCATTTGTGGATTTGTGATTGATCCTTGTGCAGAGGTATATTCAGTCGCGGTCAGTTCGAAAAATTATCCTCTTCAGACAGGCATCAATCCAGGGTGAAATTTGGTGTTCTCCCTGCTTTGCAGTATTGCGCATTGTAAAATTTCGGCAACTACCTTTGAGGGCAATTCGGACATCTGCTACATTTTTGTGGAGCATCATCGTCATTTCGCATCGAATACCGAAAACGCCAACCTAAAACTGGGTAAGGACAACAAACAATTTCCCATGCTATATTTATATATCCTATACTACTAATAAATGTGACACAAAAAACGCTTTTTTGCACTTATGGTTTGATTATATCCCTTAAAGATCATAAAATTATGTATGCAATTTATTTTGCTACCAGAAAACACTAAGAAATGTGCGATTTTATTTTATTTTTGATTTTTATTTTTTATTCGATAAAATTTTTTTTACAAAATAGGTATAGTGCTTTTTGCAAACCAGAGGTCTGCTGGCATATAATAGTGTTATGGCCTTGTCTGTCACCCAGCTAACGCCATTTCCTTTAGGTTTTCTAGGTCTAGGACTCGAAAAGTATATTCGCTGAATGGAAACTTCCCGTCAGAAAATTGTAGTGGAATATGGAGGACAGGACGATTCGATTTGAAATTCCATTACCCATAACTTGTGTGTAAAATCAAAACTTGCTTGTTATCTACAAATACTAGATACTGATCCAGGCGGATGATCTATATCAGGAACTCGGCATCAGGAGAAATCAGCCTGTGCAAAGCTCGTGATTTAGTGACAGAATTTGAGGCTCTTGCTCAGGATGTTTTTAGAGGCTTAAACGTCCTATTTCTCTATCAAAGAACTGACTTGAAAAGTGTCCTATCTTATTCAAGAAAAGATGTGTCGTGCTTCTTAACCGAAACTTTTTTATTTTTATTTTGAATGCTTCGAGATTTCGACTTTTCCGAATAGAAATAGTAAGGGTATTCCACATTGTCGCGTATCGAACATTGTAGAAATTAGATCGGTGAGCCTTTGTGAATTTGCGGATTTTGATCGTGTGTACATTATCTCCAGTGTCTCGGGGACCATTTTGATATGGCAGCATGTGTGTGCTGAGAATTCCTTCGTCGTGCGTGACTTTGAATACGAAAGTTAGACTATTTTGGAGTCTGCGAATCCAGAGGGGTCGGAGACCATACCTATTGTAGTGTTCAATGTAGAAATCGTGTGTGCCATCACCCTGTGTGCCGCACCCTACAATATCACAGTCGATATTTCCCACGCTCCTCCTAGGACAGTTTTGCATCGATATCTCCCGTCATATTCGGTCTAGGAAATTGTGGCTGAAATCGTAAGCGTAGAATTTCTTTCTGCGTCTCTGGAATTATTTTTCTCGTGTGGAAAATCGTTTGAAGTCGGAATTTAAGAAGATTTTGTTTCCCAACCAATTTCTACTGAAACGCAACTTCTTCAAACTAACAGATTCACAACAAAATCGCGGCCTAGTAAAAGACATCGTCAAGATCCGAATATTCTCGAAACCTTCAAAGGCTGAGTCGTTTCCCAATATTGAATACGTTTTACAAATAAATTTAAAGTGCTTATTAACAAATAGCCACAGTATTTGTTAAGTTAACTGTGATTCTCGCACATCTAGTCGATACGAATCATCGAGTCGATACTAACGAAGCCTTTCAGGTGGTCTACAGGACACCATCTAATTTTTCCAAAGGCCTACGTCAACGGATGCTTGCAACAGCCGAAGCAGTAGCTATAAGGCGATCAACTCCAGTGCTGTGTTGTCAGAAGACTCTGACACCAGCTCTGTCACTTCCATGGCCTAAACCGACACCAGGTGGCGATAGGATTTCGCCCTTACCAACAAGCGACAATCCCTCAACCAACACGCTGACATGGCCTACATGTGCAAACTGACATAGTCCGCGTCGGCCAATTAGCGCCCGTGTTAGATAGTTATTGATTTTTCTACCCATTTAAACTTTTTTTGTTATATCCAACGTTAATTTCTCTTGCAAATGTTTGGTCTGATGAAGAGTTGCTGAAAACAATTTTTGCCACAAAAACTGAGTACATTTTTGCAAATAAATTTAAAGTACTTATTAACAAATTGCTACAGCATTTCTTAAGTAAGCTCTGATTATGTGTCGTAAGTCATAGTCTGAAAATCAGATAAACTGGTTTTTTTCTGAACCCAATAATTAATACAGTTTGTTTAACCATTTTTAAGGGCTTTTAACAACTACCTGTGGCTTAGTTCTTCTAGCCCTCTTCACACTTAAATCATATTTCCATAAAATTATGAGAACAAAAATTACAGCTCATCGTAGGATATCTGCCCCCAGACCCAAGTGGTGCCTGACCACACCTACTAGCCAATGCCTTGATACCAACATGCAGCCGATTGTCAAGGCTAAGCAAATTGATTTATCTGCATTACAGAACTGTAATGACTTCATGCTGAAGTTTGGATCTTTTTGTCAATGACGAGGCCCTCCGGGCCTTAAATATAAAATTTATTTATTTATTACTGGGGAACCCCTTTGAAGGTCAGTTATCCGATGTGCATTCCCAAGACTGCAAAAAGCTAGACTCCCTCATCCATGTAATAACCATGGAAGCTTTTGATAGAAAAAAGCGTACGTATAACTTTATACTAAAAAAACGCCTCCACACTTAGTCGCCCTTTTGATATTGCAAGAGGTTTTCTATGCTCGGGCGGGTTCAACTGCAAAATTGCGGAAGGAAAGCGCCTCCAATCGCATAGCAAGAATCCACACATACTAGTCATGTGAACTCAATCTTTGCACAACGAGGTCACATTTCTCGATAATTGGAAATGCCCAAAAGTTTCCTCTGCCGAGATCTTACACCCACGGAGCGAATAAATGCGGCTTTCCAGTCAAATAGACCAATGTCTTTTCCGCCTACTGTTCAAATTCTGGTCGTAGTTCCGATAGGGTCAAGGTACACGCTAATCCTGCACCCCGGATATCTGGTAATACACTCGTTTTCCCTGCCTTCCCCCCGGATGTGTAGTCCTTGTCCCGTAAGCGTCAGTACGCCTGCTATCCCTACCTCCCGAATGCCTCGTCATAGGCCAATATACATCAGTGCACCAGTTAGCCCATCCCTCTCGATGTCGGGACCTGCAAGCCCCACCGCTCCACCATCTACTGCGATTAAAACTAGTCCAAATACATTCTCTGTCCAACGATCGACAAATACCGCTGCCTCTAACTCGGCAACAAGCTCATCAAGAATGTCGCCAATACCGTCGAAAGCGTTTAGGCCGACCGCTTCCCCACCACAACCTAGCTCCTCCATTGACCGTGTGAGTCATATTATTCGCCCGTATAATGCGTTATCGAACACGTCGGGCCTGAAGCACGAAAATTTTGATTTGCACGGCAGTCACTCAAACTGGTATAGTTCTAAATCTAATCGGAGTTGCCATACAGGAGATTAACTGAGTAGGACCACTAGTTCTTACGCGAACGGCCACAACACTAATTTTATATCACCATTTCCCCCTCTCAGTTCCCTTACCCACCCTTATCCACCCAAACCCGCAAACTTCTACATGCCTTCTAGCCTCCCCCATTCCTCCTCAATGGCCCATAAGCTTATTTTGGTCTATCCTCGCATCATTTTTCCATGTCAGAAAGTGAAGTCCCTAGCCATCTATTATTGGCTACCCATATACAAATAGCTCCATACCCGTCAGTACTTATTCCCTAAATAACAATGGCTTACAGTTAGCCTATCCACTTCTAAATTCGTTTTATGAATAACGATAGCCATAGTCCTGCCACTCGAAACACACTAGATGTCAAAGTGCTTAATGCCAGGTCCGTTATAAATTATATTGCTTAACTTCGAGCTATGGCTTTCAAGATAATGCCCGATGTTATATACATAACAGAATCTTGGACCCATCCGATCATTTCTGATTCCTTCCTTATCTATCGTCATGATCGCGTAAATAAACGTGGTGGTGGTTGTATTCTCTACATTAAAACGTCATTTAGGCACTTTCCATTTTATCTTAATAGCACGTCCTTCTTTGGAAATTACTGTTTTGCTTTCATTATCCTCTCGCACCGGCAAAAGGCGATTATCGCATGTGTATATAATCCTCCTAACTATTCATTTGAAGAAGATGCAAATCTGTGTGAGATATCCAAATTTATTTTAGAATCCATTTTTGAAGTTAAAATTATTGCTGGAGAATTTAATTTTCTTGAAATCGACTAGCTTTCAATCTATTTTCCACCTAGATTTCAGCTTTTTCTAGATACAATTAATTTTTCGAACTGGTCTCAACTGGTTCGTTCCCCAACAAGGCAGTAGCATATCCAAGATCTGACTTTTATAAACGGTATTGCTCCCCTCTTCGTTGACTTTAAGCAGGACATCTTCCAACGTGATCACATATTAATTTACTGTTGTCTTCCGCTTCCTTCTACGGAAAAGGCTAGTGCTGGTCGTACCTGTCATGCTTATGACCTCAGAGACCTTAGCTTAATCAACAATTTTCTTGACTCATTTTACTGGCAGAGTCTCTCCTCCATTAACGATGCTGCATATCTTGCTGAACTCATGTCGGTCGTTTCTAATAAAATGCTGGAATTTGTGCCCACTAAAATTGTGAAACCCTACGCAAAAGAATCGACCTTCTCTCATTTTCTTTTGCCCCGACTAAAGAAATTGAAGAAGCAGCTGAAAGATCGTTCCAGTAGTTCGCTGTCTGTGCATCTAAGGAGCGCTGAGATCTTCGAATTAGCGTCCAAGATTCGTCTTGCGCGTGACCAGCACAGGGAACATTGCACCCTGAGTGAGTCAAACTCTGCGAAATCGGTTGCACAACTGTTTCGTCGTAGGTCCTCCACAAAACAAGGAATTGAAATACCCTAATTGCTTAATGAAAATAAAACATTTGTACTCGATGAATCTGACAAGGCTGAATTGTTAAATGTTTTCTTTGCAAAGCATTTTACGACAGAATCCGAACCGGCCCCATTGTTGCAACCATACTCAGACAATACTCTCGGGAAAATAGATTCGTCCATAGAATAAACTCGTAAGCATATAATTCGCCTAAAATCTCGCACTCTTCGGGAACTGATGGTATTCCAAACTCAGTTATCAAAAGAGTTTTGACCTTAACCAAATTACTGAGCCACATATTGTCAGTCTATCTCTCAAATGGTTTCTTTCCTGACAATTGGAAGACGTCCATAATTCTTCCAGTCTTTAAGTCACGATCTCGTTCGGACATAACTAACTACCATGGTTTTCATAAAACCCGGCATTAGCCCAAGTTCTGGAAAAGATAATTTTAAATCAAATTCTTCATTATTGCCTAAAAACAAGCTTTTAAGCGACTCGCAGCATTGTTTTTTACCCGGAAGATCATGCGAGACGTGTCACTTAGCTTTTCTTAACAACGTCACTTCCCTTTGTAAGGAGCAGCAATCCGTAGTTGTTATCGACTTTGACCTGAGCAAAGCCTTTGACAAGGTACCGCACAGACGGCTTCTGGTAAAATTGGAAGCCATTGGCATCCCTCCCCCTCTCCTCGACTTCATCGGCTCCTACTTGTCCAACCGCAGCCAGAAGGTCTTAGTAGGTAATAGTTACTCCACTGCTCAGCTAATCACGAGTGGCTTTTTTCAAGGTACTGTATTAGGTCCTTAACTCTTCATTTGATACATAAAGGACATTTCGACTGTTCTGAAAAATTCACATAATATTATTTATGCAGATGACCTCAAATGCAAATACTCATTTTCTAAGGACACGGCCAATATATGCGTTGATAAAATAAACGCGGACCTGCTTAAACTCTCACGTTGGGGTGCTACCTGACAGCTGGAGTTCTCTCCTTCCAAGTATAGTTTTATGTGTTTCGGTCCCGCCAAGCTTCCTCGTCCCCTAGTCTTTCAAAATACTCCACTTTTAGAACGATCCACTATAAAAGACTTAGGTCTAAGCTACACAAATAAACTGGCATTGTCGCCTCATGCGGATCGAATATCTGGGAAGGCTGCACAGATATGTGGTTTTATATCACATAATTTCTCCCTGCTGGAAATATAGTTAAAACTTTATCGCATGTATGTTCTACCCATCCTAGAATATTGCTGTCCCCTCTTTGGTCTAATGAATGCTTCTGACCGCGGTTAGATTGAAAATGTACAGAGGGTATTTACTCGCAAAATAATCGCTCTTCCTCGATCCACTACTTCTTATACGGAGAGATGTAAGTTAGCGAACATGACATTTCTTTGGGTCAGAAGACTCGAAGCGGGCCTCTGTTTCCTCTTTCCGTGAACTCTACCCCTTACCTTCCACGAATCAACGCTCTCATTCCCGCAGCTAGACCTTATGCCACTCGTAATTCCTCCAGGATTATTTCACCCCCATTCATTTCCACATCGAAACATTCTCGCTGCTTTGCCTCCAAATATGCCTTCCTCTGGAACAGTATTCCCCATGAAATTAGGCTGTCGTCTTACTTAGCAGTTTTTAAAGTCAAATTACGTAAACACTTAACTTAGGAAGATATATAGTCCTTTTTATCCGTCTCCTTCCCAAACACACAACTTTTGGACTTTGAAAAAGGTCATCTTGGTATTTGAGGTGGTTATATTTATCTTAGATTGTTTTCCATACATTTCTATTTCTTCCTCTTTAACGTGATATTTGCTACGTGTTTCGTCCCCGTTTCTGTCAAGTCATCATTGCCGTTCTCCGTTCCGCGTTTTGCAACCCTGACGATAGGCTTTATGGTCTTTAGTCATGCTCATGGCGGTTCTGCTATTTTTGCCATGTCGTCGCTGTACTCCGCAGTCCACAAGGTCGCATCTCCGGCCTTTCGGTGATGATCACGTGACCTCTGCCGTTCCCTCATCATAACGACCCTGTTGTCCGCGATGGCCTCCTCCGGTCTCACCTCCTTGATGGTTGATCATGAAGCCAGTCGGGCGGTGTTACAGTGGTGAACGACAGCCTCTGCTGCTATATGATTTCTCCAATTGACAAGAATCAATTCCAACACTCATACGTTCTCATCAACAGTCCTGTCTCATTGCACTGCAATCGATCCTGTCAACCAACCTCCTTAATTTTGCAGCAGCAGTTATTTTATCCTACGTTTTGTTTTCTTTTTAAGCGGGGTTTCGTTGAACTCTGCCCCCGTTTTAATGGTAGAATTTTTTTCACTGCTTCCTCCTTAGTTCACCATGCATTTCAGAGAGTGTTGACTACTATTTTAAAATGACACTATGCTGGTGGGTATTGATTTTATCTGCCAACAGTACCAAACGCTCCCGCTGCCTTTGTGGTTGTTCACGGAGAGCAGCATTTATCAACTTTGTATTTATTTTTCCACAGCACTGAGTTTGCAATGACGAAGCCCTTCGGGCCTAAAATATAAAATTTATTTATTAATTTAGTAAAGCGTTGCTGAATGCCTTCTAGTTTCTTTCGACCAGCTGACGACATAATGCCAAAAAATAGAACAGTAATCCAGGATAGGTAAAAGGAACATTTTATAAAGTTGCGTCTTCAGTGTGATCGTTGTAAAATTTTTACTGATGAAACCACATAATCTATTAGCTTTTGGTGCTATTTTTTTGACCGTGAGGGGATAAGTCCAGAGTGTTTGTATAGCTATGACCTAATTCTTTTATGGACGTCGTATCTTTAATTTCTTGGGCGTTAAAAATTATGGGAGGAAGTTCCATTGGTACAAAAATCAAGAGATGACATTTTGTTGGTGAAAAGTGCCTTTGCCATTTAGAACTCCAGACATTAAGTTTTGTAAGATCTGACTCAATCGTTCTAGGCACATCAATGATTGAATGCTAATTATATTCATATGCGACTTGTTAGTCGTCTGCATATAAAAATGTTTAAGCAGAAGTTGATAAAGTAGATTTTTAAGATTGCTTTAGCTGCAAGATTTAATGGTAACATAAATTTCGGGATAGCTCCTCAGTTACAATCCCTCTTTGAATTAAGATCCACAAAAGAGAAAAACACGGAATTGAATATGTACAGAAAGGTCATAGGTCCTAGTCAGACAGAGGAGGAAGGTTAAAACAAAATTGGAGGGAGAAAACAGGGAATTGAGTTGTGGGGAATATTGGGCTGGGGAATGTGCAAATCTGGGGCCTGTGATTACCAAGGTAAGGCAAGGTTAACCACAAGGTCCAACTCTTTGCGGAGGTTCAGTTTAAAGCGTCTAATATAAGCAGCTTCCAGGTAACACAAGATTCGAGATGTTCGTGCTCGAAAAAGAACTCGGAAAGAAGCTATAGGATCTACCGAATGACCCGTGTCCAGTAGGTGTTCAGTGATAGAGGAACGAGGAGAACGGTTTTCTTGCTTAAATAACCAGCTAGGTAGATGTTTCTTGGCTCTACTTGCCAATTGTCTTTGCATACGCCCTATGTTCTTGCATCCACAAGTGCATATGAATTCGTAAACGCAATTAGAGGTGGCTTGCAAAGAAAAGACATCCTTGACACAAGGAATCGGCAGGGGCTTTGATGGAGAGAAAAATATGAGTTCTGCGGCGTAATAGTTTCTTTCTATGGTGTTGAGCAAGCGAATCTTGATAGTGTTTAGGACGTTATCCCCTTTGATGGGCAAGGATATAAATATTGGCTTCTTAGGGGCTAATTGTTCACTCATTTACGGTCGTAGAGGTTTACTATATTTGTCTGTAAACTGAGATGGATATCCACGCTTCAGTAAAGAAGCTTTGAGACAACCTAATTCTATGTCCAAAGTATCCAAAGAACAGATTTTTCTATTCCTCTGGAAAAGGTTACAAACCAGGTTACGTTTCCATTGAATGAGAACAAAACTTAAAAAATGTTAGTACTAACCTTTCCAGGTTTTCTTGTGGAAGACTCTCCGTGAAATGGAGCCATCTGTTTGTCTGGACAGGTGGACGTCAAGGAAGGAAAGTTGGCTATCACGTTCCAGTTACATAGTAAATTTTATCTTTGTACGTAGCTTGTTCATAGTGGACAGCAATTTCTCGACTTCTTTCATGTTCTCCACGATCGTAAAAACATCGTTAAAACATTGTCTACATATCGTCTGTAGATTGTTGTGTGGTTCAATTCTGCGAGTACTTTTCCTTCCAGATGGTGCATAAATATGACTACAAAGGTTGGTCCCAGTGGACTACCCATTGCGACTCCATCAATTTGTCTAAACAGTTGGCCATTGAACAGAAATTGGACACTTTTAGTACAACGCTGTAGTAAG
>JAYGXS010000003.1:1143836-1159701 GCA_036362985.1 Ligula intestinalis | reverse complement strand
AATAAAACAGTCAGTTGTAAAACATTCTACGCATACATTTTATTATTCGAGAACTAACTTGCAGTCTACTTAGTGGATTCAAAATGTTGTTCCTTCAAGTTGCTGTTGATATGTTTGTCAAAATGGAAACAGAGTGCCTTTTTTATTTTCGCACACTCAAGAACGAACTTGCGTGGACAACTACATCCACCTTAAAGACAATGTACTTAATGATTGTGGTAATTACGGTCGTGTTCAACTTTTCATATTACCGTCAAGCCACACTGGGTGACCTCGCTATATGCATGCGAAAACTCAAGATGCGTTAGTTTATGCTAGACATTTTGGACGCTCGGGTCTATTCATGGCCCTAAATTACTGATGAGCTGGTTACCGTTCAAATGCCAAAAGATCGAAAACCTTTTTTTCCGTGCAGGTATTCCAGCTTAAGTTGAAAACCATGATGAAACTTATCACGAAATTCAAAATTTTCGGTGATGTTCAGTGTCATAAGTACACTCTAGAGTGACCAAAGAAATGATTGCCCCACGCTCACATTTTGATGTGGCTAAAGGAAAATTTCCAGTGTCGATGTCTAAAAATTCCTACGTTCAGAGTTGCCTGACCGATCCGTTGGAACTGTTCTGTTTGAAACGATCAAAACTCAGATGGTGCATGGTCCATGTGGTCAGATAAATCCCAACAGCCCTTGCATGAAGGATGGAAAATGTACCAAGAAATATCCCAAGCGATATCGTGATGCAACTCAGACTGAAAGAGATGGTTACCATCTGTACAGAAGAAGAAGACCTGCGATTGATGGATTCGAAGTTTTTATTAATGAAAGGCGAAACGGTGGTGTGGTATTGTGCTGTATTGCCCACTGCCGGATCAATGTTGATTTCTGCAACTCTGTGATGTCCACCAAGTACGTCTGCAAATACATCAACAAAGGATCTGATGCTGCAATGTATTCCCTCAACCAGCATAACAACAATGATGAGATTACTCACTATGAAATGGGCGGATACATCAACAGTAAAGAAGCATTCTAGAGAACCTTTAGTTGTGATATCCATAAGAGACGATATCCATAAACGATTTCCGGCCATTGAACACTTAAGCGTCCACATGGAAAATGGCCAACGGATTTATTATACGGAAGAATCCCACTTGGATCAACTTCAGAATCCCAAAGATACGACTTTAACTAAGTTCTTCAAATTGTGCCAGCAAGATTCATTTGCCCAGACGCCTTTGTATATTGAGGTCCCCTCACGTGGAAACAAAACAAGTGGGCCCGACGAAAGATAGGGATTCCAGTTGAAGGACTTTCAGGCATCAGATATGATGTTAAAATGGGTAGAATATACACTGTTCATCCATCTAAACAATAATGCTTCTACTTAAGGATGCTACTTCATGAGGTAGAAGGTTCAACATCGTTTGAAGATCTTAGAACGCTCTAATAAATCAGAAATGATCAGTCCAGTCTGCCTAGTGTTTGTGAGAAATCTTCTGGAGGATATTTGCCAGATTTGCATGTAAACAGGAATTCACACTCTATGCGAGGCATGCCTACGACTTACTGTAAGACGTTGCTGTGTAGAGCAGGACGAGTCCTGGGGGTCATAGGGACGATTTGGTTGAGATGGAGACGGTGCCCGCACCCAACCGAAATCACTTCTGTTTGAGAAACATAAGATATCGGATCAATGCGGTCTCATTGTGCACCCACTTTGAAATACTCACGGTGTTCTCTTCGTAAAAAAGCATGCATTTCGTATTATCATGGAGTCGGACTTTCGTCGTCGGAATTACTAGCGCATGAATGCCTAAGCTGGAGTCTTCCGGCACTGGTTGTCCATGTCGTCGGCAGACGTGATTAAATCTGCAAAGGTCAATTAAAATAATCCAAAAGTCAATTTTCATCAGGTGTGAGCGCTAATTAGCCGCCGCAGTTTACGTCATTGTGTATAGTTCACTTCTAGTCTCTTCCATTTTTCTGTGGCATCAAATTTAAAAGACTGTTTGATGCCTGAGTCATCGATGTACAAGGCCTCAAAAAATTCTGTGGGTTTCATTTGGAGGGACAAACTCCGACGATGTTCATCTTTTGCGTATTGCAAAAAAGTATACAGGACTTCCGTTTTTCCCTTAAAATTAACTTCTTCCTAGTAAAGTTGCTGCCAGTTCTGTCGTTGTTCACTGGAGATCTTGCTTACCTTTTAGATTTGCGACCATATACGTGCCAGGTATGTGGCAAGAAATTTACGCAAAACACTATTCTGCGGCTCCATGTCAACTCTATCCACAAAAGTACGCGTCTATTCCCTGACTGGTTTACAGTTTTTCTCTGCGGTTTCCGCATGAAATATCGCGTTGACTTACTACGTAAAGTTTCTTTATGCTGTTTTGTTGTCATCCGCAAAAATGCTCATTGTACCTTTAAAAAGTAAGTTTAGCGCGCCTTTATCGTCAGGTTAATACGTTCATATGAAGAATAAGGTAGTCACTTATGTAAAATGGGTGTTATGGATGTCAAGGCTGGTAGGAATAGGGCGTGGTTAGCCATTGGTATGTTTCCACGGCACCTCCATGAGAGAGTCGGCGTGGTGGAGACCTAAGGGGTTCAAAGTAGGGGATGGCAAGCGAAGAGAAGGTACTCTGCATAAACTGTTTTTTAGGTCTGTGCCTTATAGCTGATACACTGTATCCGTGCATAACTCACAATGTCATTGTATATGTTATTCTCATCGTTTGCTTGCTTTCTTGCTTGCGCAATGTTTTTGTTTCTAAACTTCCCTATCTTTGCTGCTCCCGTTCACGCTCTCCCAGCTTTGCTAATTCGCAAAAAGGTACTTTTCGCGAATAGAAGCAAATATGTGTGCCTCACTTCTTGTTGTGAGGACGAAGACGAGATCTTTGGAACTGCAATTTTATTCTTCTGAGTTTCTGACTCCACAGGAAAAGCGATCGTCAGAGAAAATGCGAAAGCAACAAACGTTGACTACGCGTAAATGGTGGTGGAACTTCCGATTAATCCATGCCCACGCCATCTCGAGGCTCTCGCCAACTTGTCGTATCTCCCCTGCGTGCGTTCCTAAAGTTGTGGCGTCTGACGTATTCGTGGCAGCCTGCGTGTTTGGACAGGGCCTGGACCGTAGTTTCTGATCGTAAGCACGGCTAGCAACATAACACAGCAGTGTACCACATGCCTGTTGATGGAGTTTAACTCTGATACCCGGGCATCCAGTACTTCTGTCCCCGTCCTACAAGCAGCGCGTGCCATTATCCATGTGCACGAGAAGTCGAATTCGTGTTCTTATTTCAGCGTGTGAGTAGCCATCTGGAACAGTAGGTTGCCTGTCCGCAGTGTCCGTTTGTGCTCCGTCATTCGGGGGCTATGTCGTCGCCCGGTCTGCCATGTATAGTAGTAAGAACAGTTGCGATAAGGCACCTAGTATGTGGGAGACCAGAAGGCTGTCTCCATATCTAGCTGCTGACTACCAGACGCGTCCACAGGTGGCGAATAGTGTGCGGCCTTCAGTGAAGGTTAGATGTAAAATAAGCAGGCTCCCGTATCTGGTTGATAAGCAGTCGTGGACGCAGCAGCAACAATTTTACCAGGGCACGGTGGGCTGAGGTCTGGCACACCGACTGCCTTATAAGTTGCCGCAAGTCCCAATGACGTCAGTGTGACATGGCGAGCGTGAACCACCAGTAAATATTTTTGACGTTGCGAATATCTCAATTCGATAATTCAGAAGGACAGTTGGCGAGCATTTGTATACTTTCGATAAATTCTCTGCGGGCCATTACATTTATATGGAAGGGGAAGATACAAGGTGACAAGCAATCAATTAATTATCGTTCTAATCAACTTAGTCTTGGGAATGGGGGCTTGGGGTTTGGGTTGCTAAAAAGTGGGTGGTGACAGGGTAATAAGAAGAGGGAGGGGGAAAAGAACGCGTGGAAAATGCTGGTAGTTCTGCGGCCGTTGGCCATGCTAGGCTTGCGGTCTGAAGAAGGTTCTTCTGCGCACACAACACCGGCTTCATCAGGCGAATGGCCGTGGCCTCCGCTGTTGCCAGCAGCCGTTGACCCAGGGACTTCGGGTAATCTGGTGAGACCTTGTAGATCATCTTAAAGGCTTCGTTCGGGTCAACACGGTGTCCAGAGGCCACCATATGAGCAAGGATGGAGCTGTTGATCTTCCTGACTTCGTTTTTGTTAAGTCATGCTGGCAGATGCTCCCGTATCCTCTTGGATAAGCGCCGGCTCGTGCGACCTGTGTAACTTGCTCCACAGGAGCAAGTAAATGAGTAAATGCACATGGAAGTGGTCTGGGCTGGCAGCTTATCCTTACCTTCGCCGTGAAGGACCGGGTTTGTTGAGAATAACATCCGAATTTTCGCCGCTGGGAAGGTTTGTGATACGGCTTGGTTAAGGTGTTGACTTAAAAGTTCACTTGCTGCGTCCCCTTGAAAGGGGACTTTGAGACAAAAGGGTCTTCTTTTCCACGGTGGGTGTTAAGGGTTTGCGTTCTCTCGCCATCATGTTCTTCTAAATAAACTTGTCAGAGCACCCGTTCTCTCGAAGCAGGTCCTGAATCTTCGTGAGCTCTCTTTCGATGGTATCGTCCGAGCAGATTTTTCTAGCCCTTTGCGTTAAGCAGCGGACTAGATTACGCCTCTGCTGGATGGGTACGAAGGTGTGAAAGTTCGTGTACTGTCCGGACCAGGTTTTATTTCTATAAACGCTCCTTCGGAGGCTACCATCAGGTCGTCTGCTTAGGAGAACGTCCAAGAACGGAAGCGAACCTGCCGTTTCCATCTCCAATGTGAAATTTATGGCAAACAGGGCGAAGGTAAGGATAAGCTGCCAGCCCAGACCACTTCCATGTGCATTTACGCATTTACTTGCTCCTGTGGAGCATGTTACATAGGTTGCATGAGCCGGGGCTTATCCAAGAGGATACGGGAGCATCTGCCAGCATGGCTTAACAAAGGCGAAGTCAGGAACATCAACAGTTCCATTCTTGCTCATATGGTGGACTCTGGACACCGTGTTGACCTGAACGAATCCTTTAAGGTGATCTACAAGGTCTCACCAGATTACCCGAAGTCCCCGGGTCAACGGCTGCTGGCAACAGCGGAGGCTACGACCATCCGCCTGATGAAGCCGGTGTTGTGCGCGCAGAAGAACCTTCTTCAGGCCCCAAGCCTAGCATGGCCAACGGCCGCAGAAATACCAGCATTTCCACGCGTTCTTTTCCCCCTCCCTCTTCTTTTTACCCTGTCACCACCCACTTTTTAGCAACCCAAGCCCCCATTCCGAAGACTAAGATGATTAGAACGATAATTAATTGATTGCTTGTCACCTTGTACCTTCCCCTTCCATATAAATGTAATGGCCCGAAGATAATTTATCGAAAGTATACGCATGCTTGCCAATTGTCCTTCTAAATAGGTATGCTCGCCACCAGCACCACTGGAATGGCCGGACTGGACCCGTTGATCCGACAAATACCCACCTTTTTGATGGTTTTGGGCTTGGCTCTCAAACGGAAAATGGTGAGTAAATGATGCAGTTTGCCAAACAGAACCGACTGTTTGTTACCAATACATGCTTTCAGCATCGTCACAAATATCTCCTGACCTGTTATTTGACCGACGGCCTTACCGCCAGTGAGATCGATTACATTCTTGTTAGTTCCCGGTTTTGCAGCTGGGTCCACGATAGCAGGTGGATGTGTGGTGCTGAAACTGGTAACGTTTACGAGTCTGACTATGCTATCGCTCGCACGCGCCTGAAGGTTCACCTGTCATCTGTGCCTCAAATGTCACGTGTGAGACGCCTTGATGTAGAAAAAGTCGGTGCGTTCACCGGAATCATAACTTTATTCATCTGAGCTTTCGGGCTCTTGCGAGAGTCTATCGTCAGGTATAAACGGTAAACGAAAAGCGAGCAACAGTTATTGGGAGCAGGAACCAATCACCTGTTAGAGGGGAGGGGTGTAGCGTGAGGCGAAGTGTAGGGTGAGGGGAGGGGGAAGAGTGGGTGAGGGGTAGAGGAGGAGGGGGGGGGAGACTCATTAATCACCAGTTTCAGTCGTGCGTAGACGCCGACGGAGAGCGATGTAGGCGGGTGCCAACTTAGTACACTGGTTGACTGAGAGTTGTCATCCGAGACCCAGGCTTCAATTAACTCTCGTGCGGTTTTGCTGTCGGCGTGGGCAACTGCTCTTGCGGCCACGAAGTTAAATGTGTGGCCCGTTTCATAGGTGTGGGCCGCTACTTGCGACTGGTCATCCCCCTGTCTGACAGCTAGCTTTTGTTTGTACATGCGCGAACCAAGCACCCTTCCTGTCAGTCCGGTATAATTCCGGGGACAGTTCAGACATGGTATGCGATACACTACGCCCGATGTCGTAGATCTCCGGCGAACCAATACTAACGAGGCCCTTTGAACAGAAATCCGGTCCCTTCTTACGAACCAGGTTGACAGTGAAGGCAGTAGCAAGTGGGCATTACTGAACACGTTCATGTATGAGGCAGCTGAGCAAGTTATCGGATTCACTCAACGCCGCCGCAGTGACTGGATCAGCGGAAGAACCCTGCAGCTGTCGGCCGAGCCAAATCGAGACAGTTCGCGCAATGATTATTCGTTTCGCCAAATTCGAAGGCTGACAGCCAAGTTGGCTAGGGATGACCGGCAGATGTATTGGTCTGAAACGGTGACTTCAATGGATCAGGTTCCAAATTTTGGTGACACCCGAGAATTGTACCAAATCATCCGCCAAGTTAGTGGTAAGCCCCCGACAATGTGATTCTGTTCGCAGCGTGATTGGAGGTTTAAATGCTGGCAACTCGGCCAAGGTCGATCGCTAGCGTGAACACGTTGAGCACCTCCTCAAATTTGATGAACAACCCAGAACTCCCTCCCTTTCGTCCACAGCGGAGTTTCAACCCTCTCCTGCCTACGCAGTGTCGTAAGACCTCCGTTCCGAAGACGAAGTTACCGGTGTACTGCAGAGACTACGCAACAACAAAGCGTGCGGCTTTTGTTCTTTTAAGGCGCTTCCAGTCGGTACGCGACTCCGAGACTCCGCCTGAAGTGTAGCTGCCCCATCTTAATCGTTGTGGGATGTAATCTTCCGTTGTCTTGAACATATAACCTAGTTTTTTTTTCAGGAAGATATGTACTCTGAAGGCCATGGTGCAATTTTTCTAGATACCTTGCTCCACATTCTCTTTCGTATTTGCATACACAGATCGTAACAAGATACATTTCTGTATATTTTTTAATTTCAGACTTGCGACCGTACGCCTGTGAAATTTGTGGCAAAGGCTTTGGATATTTGCGATACTTGAAGGTCCATATCAATAACATTCACAAAAGTACGCCTCTTTTCGTCCAGTGACTTGCTAACATTGCTTCATAAATTGTGTTTTTCGCCTTATATTAATTGTTTGGGCTCTAAACGGCATGTTTGGTCTCGTTTTACCGTAAAAGATTCTCCCATGCATATGCACGGAGCGGCTGAATCTCCTGATCTTGAAGGTACCAACGATTATGATGATAGAGGACCAGGTTCCAGGAAAGAGAAGTGGTGGGAATTACTGCTATATGCCCGCGGATGAAATAAGAACAAAAGCCAGTCGAACTGCTGGTTGCTTCATGCCGAATTGGTGGAGCATATAGGAAAATCCGAGATCTTGCAATGTTTGATGAAACACCATCGCAGCATATTTTATGCTAACATGTCAGTCCTCAAGGTTGTTGCTTAAAAATGCCATGAGACGACGTGTTATTTTAATTTTAATGCAAACGTCGAAATGATCATCTAACCAGTAAACTTCATATTGGGCGGAATGGGTGCGGGTGCCTCACCCTGATGAGCTCGGGCATCTTTGACCGCAGCTTCATTTTGTGCCCGTTGCCTTGAGACGAAATGTGCCACTGAAAAATGTCCTCAAAGCGCAATCCTTTCTCAAAACCGTGTATTTTTCTGTAAGCTAGGATAAAATTTCCTCTTTGTTGCCTGAAGTATAGAGGGAAATAACTTTGACTCGCCAGTCTGTCTATGCAAGGGTGGTTTTTCAGACCTCTTACTAGTTTTTTTGCCCTTCGCTGCCATGGCCTCGACGCCTGTTTGTCATATTCTAGGTGTGGTCGAACGTTTATACCGTACAGTTTGCCGGGGAGATCTTTGTAGAAGGCTAGCAAAGCCCTTTGGATAGCGTGTCGCAGTCCCGCGGCTTTATTTGCAGCCTTGGCACATTGTGGCGATGGCTTCAGATTGCTCTTTGTCCAAATGCCGAAGTCCTTGTGTAAAAAGTCAACAGGAATTTGAGTGTTTTTTAGGTAATATGTCCTCATGCTGTAGGGCATGGGGTAGTGCGTTGGACGCAGGTGGAGTACGGTGAACTTTTGCACATTTAAATCTAGGAGCAATCTCTCGGACCATATACACAGTTTGCAAAGATTACTTTGTAGAGCTTCTCGGTTATTCAGGCGCTTAATGACCGGCCAGAGCTGAAGGTCATCGGCAAACATGATTTTACTAAAGTCTAGTTCTCGAAGGCTGCCATTAGCATAGAGATTGAAGAGAAAAGGTATGAGAACGGAGCCTTCAGTATCACCACAATTACGTCCACCGAGTCCGTTTTATCCTCTCCGATTCAAACGCGTTGTTTTCGACCAACCATAAGTGTCCTGATCCAGTCCAAAATTTCTCCTTAATGCCAAGAACGCTTAATTTATGTAGAAGGCGTTGATGGGGCACCCTGTCAAAAGCTGTGCGAAATCTGTATGCACAACGTCCACTTCGAAGCCCTCTTTTCAAGCGCTTGTCCAGACCTCAAGTGAAATCGGCAAATTTGAAAGGTAGGAGCGCCATCACCGAAGCCCTGCTGAAAATTTTGTATGATGTCATCTTCATCGCAACATCTTAGTATGGCCTGCTTGACAAGGACCTCCATCATTTTGCAGGAAAGTGAAGTCAAGTGTATAGGCCTGAATCTGTTTGCAGCCATCTTCCTACCTCCTTTATATAAGGGTACGATGTTTGCTGTCTTCCACTGCAGAGGCAAGTCTCCTGCTCTCATGGAAAGCTGGAACAGAGATGAAAGAGTCATCGATAGCTCGGTCAACAACTCTTTGAGTATCAGTCCAGGGATCCTATCCGGTACAGGAGAGTTGTCTAGTTTGATATGACTGAGCACATGTCTTACGTCTGCGACGGAAAAAGTAGCAGTTTCATTGACTGCTGTACCTTCACAGTACCGTTGCTGTGTAGAGGAAGACGAGTCTTGGGGGTCATTCAGACGATTTGGTTGAGACGGAGATGGGTACCCGAACCCGATCGAGATCGCTTCTGTTTGTGTAGCATAGGATATTGGATCAATGCGGTCTCAGTTTTGCACCGACGTTGAAATACCCACGATGTTTTCTTCATGAAATAATATGCATTTCGTATCATCGTGGAGTCGGACTTTCGTCGTCGTAACTAGTAGCTCCTGAATGTTTAAGATTGACGATTTCGGCACTGGTCGTAAATGTCGTTGGCAGACGTGAGTCAATTATATTTGTCTATAAGTCAATTTTCATCGGGTGCGAGCGCTAATTAGCCGCCGCAGTTTGCGTCATTCTTTATCGATCGCTTCTAGTTATTTCCATTTTTCTCTGGCATTTACTGTTAAAGATTGGTTGATGCGTAAGTCATCGATGTAGAAGGCCTCAATAAATTCTGTGGGTTTCATTTGGAGAGCAAACTTCGACGATGTTCATCTTTTGCGTATTGTTAATACGTATGCAGGACTTCAGTTATTTTTTCATTTATAATCAGGTTGCTCTTGTTAAATTTGCTTCCAGTTCCTTCTTTGTTCACTGGAGATCTTGCTTAAATTTTAGATTTGCGACCGTATACGTGCAATGTATGTGGCAAGGCCTTTAATCAAAGCTATGCCCTGAAGCTACATGTCGACTCTATCCACAAAAGTACGCGCCTTTTCCCTCTCTACTGTTTCCCCATTAAATGTCGCGTTTGCTTACTGCGTGAAGTCTGTTAATGCTGTTTTGTTCTCTTCCGCAAAAATGCCCATGTTACGTTTAAAAAGTAAGTTTAGCGCGCATTCATCGTCAGGTTAATACGTTTATATGGAGAATAAGGTAGGCACTTATGTAAAATGGGTGTAATGGATGTCAAGGCTGGTAGGAATAGGGCGTGGTTAGCCATTTGTATGTTTCCACGGCACCTCCATGAGAGAGTCGGCGTGGTGGAGACCTAAGGGGTTCAAAGTAGGGGATGGCAAGCGAAGAGAAGGTACTCTGCATAAACTGTTTTTTAGGTCTGTGCCTTATAGCTGATACACTGTATCCGTGCATAACTGACAATGTCATTGTACATGTTATTCTCATCCTTTGCTTGCTTTCTTGCTTGCGCAATTTTTTTGTTTCTAAACTTCACTATCTTTGCTGCTCCCGTTCACGCTCTCCCAGCTTTGTTAATTCGAAAAAATATACTTTTCGCGAATAGAAGCAAATATGTGTGCCTCACGTTCTTGTTGTGAGGACAAAGACGAGATCTTTGGAACGGCAATTTTATCCTTCTGAGTTTCTGACTCCACAGGAAAAGCGATCGTCAGTGAAAATGTGAAAGCAACAAACGTTGACAACGCGTAAATAGTGGTGGAACTAGCGATTAATCGATGCCCACGCCATATCGAGGCTCTCGTCAACTTGTCGTATCTCCCCTGCGCGCGTTTCTAAAGTTGTGGCGTCTGACATATTCGTGGCAGCCTGCGTGTTTGGACAGGGCCTGGACCGTAGTTTCTGATCGTGAGCACGGCTAGCAACATAACACAGCAGTGTACCACATGCCTGTTGATGGAGTTGGACTCTGATACCCGGGCATCCAGTACTTCTGTCCCCGTCCTACAAGCAGCGCGTGCCATTATCCATGTGCACGAGAAGTCGAATTCGTGTTCTTATTTCAGCGTGTGAGTAGCCATCTGGAACAGTAGGTTGCCTGTCCGCAGTGTCCGTTTGTGCTCCGTCATTCAGGGGTTATGTCGTCGCCCGGTCTGCCATGTATAGTAGTAAGAACAGTTGCGATAAGGCACCTAGTATGTGGGAGACCAGAAGGCTGTCTCCATGTCAAGCTGCTGACTACCAGGCGCGTCCACAGGTGGCGAATAGTGTGCGGCCTTCAGTGAAGGTTAGATGTAAAATAAGCAGGCTCCCGTATCTGGTTGATAAGCCATCGTGGACGCAGCAGCAACAATTTTACCAGGGCACGGTGGGCTGAGGTCTGGCACACCGACTGCCTTATAAGTTGCCGCAAGTCCCAATGACGTCAGTGTGACATGGCGAGCGTGAACCACCATTAAATGGGTTTGCTTGCCACCACGACTACTGTCATGTGGTTGGGTTTTTGAGCCATAGTGCAAGAGGAGGCAACCTCGAACAGAGAATCTGAGTGGCTGTTAGGGACCCACCTGTATTCGAAATTTCCATGAAACCTCATGATATGTCTACTTTCTCTATAACGACCAATGCTACGGCATCTTTTGGGGACCGACGCCCCCCCAACCGTTGTTCGAAGGTGTGGGCGAATAATATGCAAGCTGGACTGATCAACCAAAAACCGATTCTTGCTTTTGGATGCTGAAATTTTTGAACACTTCTAGAACCTTTTACTCAAATTGTAACAGCGCACAATCCCCATGAATATCACGTGCATGTTTGTTGCAAGTCCGAAATTCGACTCTCCAAAATCCCGGAAGTCAATTTCCATCCGACCCTGTATCACAGTAGTCCGCGTGACTCATGTGGTAGACACGGTGTGCCTATTGCCCTCTTGGAGCAAGTTAACTGTGCAATACTGGCATGGGGACCAGTTAACGACCGAATGGCTTATGTTTGACTAAAAGGCTATTTCACGAACATCTCAGTCGTGCTTTTGTATGCACTTACATCAGCGGCTAAACAGCAAGACAAATACAATTACTACTCGCAGCTGCAGGAGGCGGTGAAACACTCAAATCTGTTAATTGTTACCGGGGACTGTAATGGCCGGACTGGGCCCGGTAACTTGACAAATAGCCAGCTTCTTGGTGGTTTTGGGCTTGGCTCTCGAACGGACAATGGTGAGATGATGCTGCAGTTTTCCGAACATAACTGACTGTTAGCTACCAATGCATGCTTTCAGCATCATCGCAATCATCTACTGATCTGCTATTTGGTCGACGGCCGTACCGCCAGTGAGATCAATTACATTCTAGTTGGTTAGCGTTTTCGCAGCTAGCTCTACGATAACAGGTCGATGTGAGTTGCCAAAACTAGTAACGTCTACGGGTCTTAATATGCTGTCGGTCGCACGTGCCTGAAGGCTTACTTCACATCCGCGCCTAAAATGCCACGTGTGAGACGCCTTGATGTCGCAAAGCCCCGGCAAACCAATACTACCGAGGTCCTCAGCACGTAAATCCAGCCTGTATCTTACGACCCAGGCTGACAACGAAGGCAATAGCGAGTGGCTATCACTGAACACGTCCACTTATGGGGCAGCTGAGCAAATTGTCGAATTCACTCAGCGGCGTCGCAGTGACTGGATCAGCGGAAGAAATCTGCAGCTGTCGGCCGAGACGACTCGAACCAGGTCCCGCAACGATGCCTGTTTCGGCCAATTTCGAAAGATGACAGTGAAGTTGGGTAGAGATGACTGGCCGAAAAATTAGTCCAAACCAGCGACTTCAATAGAGCAGGCTTAACATTTTGGTGACGGATTCCCTTTCGCTTATCGTCATTGATTAAGGGTATGGTGCTGCTTGTCGTGTAGTCTATTCTGAAGTCATTTCAGTCAGCATAGGATGCGGGCTTTTTTACGAACTTCGTTTTGACCGACAAAACGTATTTACCGCCCAAACTGGCTACTTATTTAGTATGCCTTTGTATGCCTTTGTAGCATTTATTTTGCCTGGATTATATATTTATACTTTGAAATATATTTCATGGAAAAGGTGCGCGAAAAAATTATCTTTTGTACCCGTTTGATAGCAACTTACGCTTTCTTCAAATTTTATACTCAAGGGAATATAAGGTTTTGTTTTTTAAAAAGTTGCTGAATTGCCGAATAATTTTCTGAACTACTGACTCCTACACTCGAAGGCAAGGTTTACAGTCTATGCACTTCGTATATCCTGCTTATGGAAAATTGCATTTTCGCCTACAGTTTGAGGAAGAAGTCACGTATTCATAAACTATTGATATATATTTGTAACATATTTAATGCAGTATAGGCAGCATTAATAAATTAAGGGATACGATTTTTTATGAACGAAACCCTCACAATCATAAAAAAGCTCATAATGAGCCATCTTTTCTTAAAACCAAAAGCTCCCTTTCTTCGAGTATAAAATTGAAATAACGCGTAATTACTGTTTAAAAACGTACAAGAAATTTTTTTATGCATGTTTTCTATAAAATATATTTGAATTTATGAAGACAGTCAAAACCAATGATAAAAAGGCATACTACTGAAGTGGCTAGTGGTCAGAACGAAACTCGTTCAAAAGCGCGCATCCTATCACGACTGAAATGAATTCAGAAAAGACAACATGGCAATCAGTGTCACAACTTTAGTCAACGCCAATTAGCAAAAGAGTATCAGTCTTTCACATATGTTCAAATGTTGCGTGGTCTTTGCCGTCTACTGTACCCATAAGTAAATTTGCAAAGAGCAGTCATCCTTGCCCGACAATAATTATAAAGTGGGTGAGAGCACTAATTAGTGGCCGTAGTTTGCGTCGGTCTGTATTGATATCTTCTACTCCATTCCATTTTTCTTTGACATCAAATTTGAAAGGCTGGTTGATGCCTGAGTCATCGGAGTGGATGGTCTTACTGCATTTTCGTAGTTTCCTTTGGAGTGACAAACTCCGACGTTGTTAATGTGTTGAACATTGCAAATACCTATGCAGGAGTTCAGCTTTTCCTCGATAATCAGCTTATTCCTGGTGTAGATACTCCCAATTCCTTCTTTGTTCACTGAAGATCTTGCTTCCCTTTTAGATTTGCGAGCATATACGTGCGATGAGTGTGGCAAGTCATTTGCTCGAAGCCAAGTGCTGAAGCGGCATATCGACTGTATACACAGAAGTGAGCGGTTGTTAACATTTTTTCTGTAGCCTTCCCCTATGAAATGTCACCTTGGCTTACTGCATGAAGTCTGCTTTTGCTGTTTAGTTTTGTTCGCTGAAGACGCTCATGTTAAGTTTGATAAGTAACTTAACCACGCATTCATCGTCAGGTCGATACACTAGTATTTAGAATAAAATAGTCAGTAATATAACATGGATGTAACATGGGCTTCATCATTGTTTCTAAGTTTCACTAGTTTTGCTACTCCTGTGCTGGCGTTTGCAACGTTGTTTATTCGAAGCAAAGACAGTTTTGTGTAGGTAAATTGCCATCGCCGTCGCAGCTATGATGGCTGCGTCGGCGTGGACGTCAGCCTGGTCAGTGATTTGACACCATGTTGTCAGATTTGCCAAATCCAAACTGGTAAAGTTATCCCCCGTTCTGTTTTTCGGTAAAGGTTTTACTTCCCTTTTAGATTTGCGGACGTATACCTGCGACGTTTGCGGCAGGGCATTTTCTCAAAGGTGTACCCTGAAGGACCATATCGATGGTGTCCACAAAAGTATGCGCCTTTTACCTCATTGATAAACACTTATTGCTAGGTGCCTCACAGCTGCTATTGTTTGAACCTTCTAATGTGTGCCGCGTAGAATGCGTTGAAACAGAGTCCTTTGAGGATTGTAGGCTTTTACCCGTTGCCTGTGATATGTGCTTTTTTGAAAAAAATCGTGCAAATTCACATCTACATAATTCCAAGATTGGTATTTATTTCAGTGGTTGACTGTATTTGACATGACGAGGATGGCATTCTTTGTGCAAGGCCTGATACGCTGATATGAAGAATAAACTATTCACTATTGTAAACTGGGTTTAATGTATCTGAGGGGTGGTGTGTGTGTCGTAGCCCATAGTTGGATCAGTAATGCCTGCTGGAATGCACACGGGGAGTAGTTGGGAGACGGAGAAAAGCCGCGACATCTACCGACTTGAGCCAAAGGTACGCTGGAGTGAAGTGGGTGCCTGGCCGGGAACTGCAGGCGAATAGATGACGGCAGTCATGCGGCGGGATGCCACAGTCGGGACAGCAGTCAGGTATGGACAGATCGAGCCGGTGTTAGTACTGGCGAAGGAGAATGCAGTAGCCACTGCGTAGCTGCGCCAGGGTTCAGCGAGTGACCCTCGGGAGATGTCGTTCCGAAGCCGCAATTGGAGGTAGATATCCACACAAAGGGACCGGGGGACGGTAACCTCGTTTTTCCTCGACAACGGCTCTCTGGTGGAGAAGATTGAAGCCTGTTTTGGTGGCAGAGCTATCAACAGGTAGATCTGCGAGAGCCAAGGCAACAGCTTCCCTGTGGACTGCTCGAATAAATGGCTGGACGTTGCGGCTGGGCTGGGGAGCGTTGCAATGGCGGTGATTGGCATGGCCGGGTTGCAAACAAGTCCACCAGAACTGCTGGCTAAGAAAAGTGCTGTGATGCGCAAACGGTAGAACAGAAGCCATCGTTTAAAGATGATCCATAGGTGACATTTTATAGCAACCCGTGATCGTGCGGAGGGCAGCGCTCTGTGCTGACTGAAGGCGGCGCAGGCTGGAAAAGCTCATCGTAGGAGACCAAATCGGTGCCACATAAGTGAGTTACGGCATGGCCAGCGTCTAAAAAAGTAGTCGACAGAGTCTCTTTCGAGCAGCCCCAGGATGTGCCTGCTAGAGCCTTGACGACCTTGGTGCATTACT
>JAYGXS010000003.1:1117313-1143736 GCA_036362985.1 Ligula intestinalis | reverse complement strand
ACTGCACATATGTACAAATAGGGCACTCAAAGGAATTTTTCCTACATACCCTCAATATACTGATACTGATACTGAATAAAGTTGGCGAGTGACAAACATTTTTATCCAGAATAAGCTGAAGGGTCAGTGAATAGCTGGAGGAAACAGCCAGGGATATTGAATCCTGGACCATATACGAGTACACATATGTACTTATCTATATTCCGATCAACAAACGGCAAGAACGTCAGCCCGTTGGCTCAGTGGATAGGCTGCTTGTCTCTAACTCACTGGTCACGGGTTCGAAACTTGAGTGAAGTTGCAGTTTTCTTGGCTACACCGGATTCCGGTAGGTGCTGCCGATGTCGGATAACAAGCCAGCAATACGCATATGCAGCACTCTCTAAAGTTTGCTAGTAGTAATCAAAACTAATAGTTACCTAAAGATGGCGAATGTCGTAATTGTTTCGTTCTAGAAAATGCTGAAGTGTCAGCGAATTGCTTTACGAAACAGCAAGGGATATTGAATCCGGGGCCAGTTCGGAGTACACCTATGTACTAATCTATATCCCCATCGACAGCCGGCAAATACGTCGGCTCGTTGTCTCCGTGGATAAGACGTGTGTCTCTAGCTCACTGGTCACGGGTACGAAATTTGATTTAAGTGGCAGTTTGTGTGGCTATACTGGAGTTCGTTTGGTGCTGCCGATGACGGCCAACAAGCCAGAAATATGCATATGCAGCCCTCTCTAACGTTTGCTGGTAGTAATAAAAACTATTTGTTACTTAATGTTGGCGAGTGAAAAACCTTTTTATCCAGAATAAGCTGAAGTGTCAGCGAATAGCTAGACGAAACGGCCAAGGATAGTTAATCCTGGACCAAATACGAGTACACCTATGTACTAATCTATAGCTTGTTCAACAACCGGCAAAGACTTGGCACCTTTGGCTCTCTGGATGTGACGTACGCCTCGAGCTCGCTGGTAGCGGATTCCAAATTCGATTATAGTGGCAGGTTCTGTGGCTATACTGGAGTTGGGTTGGTGCTGCCGATCACGGCCCACACGCCAGAAATACGCGTATTCAGCAATCTCTAACGTTTGCTGGTATAAATCAAAAATATTTTTTATTTATGTTGGCGAGATTCATAATTATTTTGTTCCAGAAAAAGCTGAAGGGTCAGCAAATTGCTTGACGAAACAGCAAGGGATAGTGAATCCGGCACCAGTTCGGATTACACCTATGTACTGATTTATATCCCGATCGAGAAACGGCAAAAACGTCAGCCCGTTGGCTCAGTGGATAGGCTGCTTGTCTCAAGCTCACTGGTCGCGGGTTCGAAACTTGAGTGTAGTGGTAGTTTCCTTGGCTACACCGTATTCCGGTATGTGCTGCCGATGTCGGCCAACCAGCCTGAAATATGCATATGCAGCACTCTCTAACGTTTGCTGGTAGTAATCGAATATATTCGTTACTTTAAGTTGGTGAATGATATAAATATTTTGTCTAGAATAAGCTGAAGGGTCAGTTAATAGCTAGACGAAACAGCCAGGGATACTGAATCCTGGACCACATACGAGTACACCTATATACTAATCTATATCCCGTTCAACAACGGGAAAAGACTTGGGACCTTTGGCTCTGTGGATGTGACGTACGTCTCTAGCTCGCTGGTTGCGGATTCCTTATGCGAATATAGCGGCAGGTTCTGTGGCTATACTCTTGGAGTTGCACACAGGCCGGAAGCAACCATCAGGCGCCGGGTTTTGAGGCCGAAAGACCCCCTGCCACGGGAGGAAACGGCTGGAGTCGTTTACTGCATCTGGTGTAGTTGTGGACAAAGCAACTACGTCGGAGAATTAGGAAGATTACTCCGGACGCGAATGGCCGAGCATGCAGCGGCGGTGAGGAAGAAAGACGCCAACTTCCAGGTTGCAGCTCACTCAACGGGACCCGACCATATTTTTAAGTTTGCCGAGGCCGAAATCCTCGCAAGTGGGGACAACCGCGTGAGCCGTGAGCTGCTCGAGTCATGGTTTTCAGGCCCCCAGTCAATCAACAAGCGCAACGATTTGGCGTTCCCCTACGGTGTACTGAGACATTTCCTGTGCAAGAGATTCAGTCACGTGGGAAAGATTGGGTGCAACAACAACTCCGACGACAGCGGGCAATTACCAAACCCGCATCCGACGCGGACAAGAACGCTGTGGCATTTTATGAGCAATCACCGCACCAATTAAGACCTCAAGTGGTGACTACAAGAACTGCCAATTATAGTACGCATGCGCGTGACCGCTTTGAACTATAAATACCGTGCAATCTGTGCATGTATCACCCCTTATCTGCGCATGTCTCAGACCCGTTTACGATTAGCTATGACTAAGGATTCCCGACGAAATCCGAAACGTCAAGCAAATAAAAATCTTGTTCGAGTGATCGCATCTTCGTCTTCTGAACTACTTGGCAAGCTTGACCAACTCCTCACCTTCGTGCTTTCGCACACAATATAGCCGCAGCAGCTGTCCAGGAGACAAAGTGGAATAACTCCACCAAGGTCCCCTCCTGTGTCAGCCATACTATCGTCCGCCGCGACCTCGGTTGCAACGAAGGCTTGGCCTTCATAGTGGACTTATAAATTGACCACCATCAGCTTCCCATGCTTGGTGCCAACACCTCAGATATATTTGCGATTTCCCTTGACATTGGCCAGGTGCAGCTAACCGTCGTGAACGTGTACATACCTCCAACTTCCAGTTGTGCTCCTGGTTTTACCGCCTTTATCGCTCCCTACTTACCTTCTGGAGACAGTTTGTTGCTAGGTGACTTCAACGCACACCACGACCTGTGATGCTCTTACTCAGTGGCCGACCCCCGAGGAGAAGTTCTGGCTGATTTAATAGAACACGCCCCCTTTGCCATTCTCAAAGAAAACAGCCAAACGCGGCTATAGGCCAACGGTGCCTCCAGCTCGCCCGATGTTTCCCTCGCCAGTCTCAGCCTGGTGGACTCCACCATATGGAGCACGGAAATCAGCCTGGGTAGCGGCCACCTCCCCATTGTGCTCGAATTGGTCACCACCGCCGAGCGTATCAAGGCCCCCAACCGGCACTTCATTAATTTCAGGAGAGCCAATTGGGCAGCGTTCACGACCGAATGCGAAGCCGAGATCGATGGCCTACCACGTCCCACCTGTGTCCACTCGGCGGAGCGAGCACTTCGTCGACAACTCCTGGCAGCAGCAAGTCACCACATCCCTAACTGCTGCGTTCCCCTTCTCCGTCCTAACTATCCGCTCGAAGCCTCCCGCCTGGAACGAGAGAGAGAGACGAAATACGAGCGCGTGATGCCAGTGGACCGCGCGTCGGCGAACTGAATGGCTTGATCACTAAGACAATCCACGATGACAACCGCCAAAGCTGGCATGAACTTTTCGCAGATTGCAATTTCAGCGGCAACTCCGCTGCCACTTGAAAGATTTAACGCAACCCGACCAAGCCCCGGGTTCAAACATCTAACAAGTCAATTAGCTTCGGGGAAGGCAAGTTCATTTCCAATAACAGTAAGATCACCATGAAGATGGACAAGTTGTTGTCGCCCCGCTCGGCGCCCAGTTCCAAAAGACAGCGAGCCCTTTTTCGTCTCCTCCATAATGCCCAGCCCCCAAACATTTCCTTTTCGGCTGATGCTATCCTCACCGCCGTCAAGAAAACGAGAGCTTCGAAAGCCTTTAAACCAGATAGTCTGGCAGCCCTTATGTGGCTGCCTGAATTCCTGCCCCCTTCAACCTTTCACTGGCAACTTCAATCATTCCCAATTGCTGGCGCCAGTCGATCATTATCCTCCTGGTCAAAGCGGGCAAGGACCCCAGCCTAGCGAGCTCTTATCGCTCAATTGCCCTCATCATTTCATTGGCAAAATGCTGAAACTGTTTATCCGCCTTATTTTTACGTCTGCGTCAATGTTGAGGTCGAGCGCTGGTTTCGAAATTTCAGCGAAGTCATCAGTCTTATACAAATCGATTTATCTAAGAGAATATACGACTATAAGTCTTTCGTTTTCTTATACAAATTATCTGCCAGTACCAGTACTTACGCTTGAAAAAATCTGCTTCCATTCCTTTTGTTGGTTTGGTCTCTGCTTGCTTACCTAGCATTCTGTTAAACATCTGTCTTGCTTTCAGCAACTTATATAAGCTTAAACAGTTAGTTTATTCTGAATTCACGACTGTTTTCGTGATTAATCTACTTGTTGCTTCGAGAAGTATGAAGGCGACACTTTTATTCAGCAGGAAGCCACAGAATTCCAGACCCAAGCGGTGTCTGCGAAAGGCAAACATCATTACTGATTTCAGTCTTCAGCCTGACATCAGTATTCAGCCTGATATGATTGCCGAGCAAATAGATTTGTCTGCAATGAAAAATTGGAGCGAGCTTATGTTGAAATTTTGGTCAATTCTCTCAATCCTTGGGACCCTATTTGATGGGAATATCTCTGCAGTTTCCTCTCAGGAAAGCAACCGTTTAGATGCTCTCGTTAATTTGGTCGCAAGTGAGTCACATGATAGACAAAAGAGGTCGTAAAATTTTATTCTGAAAAAACGTTCCGATATTAATTCGGCTAATGAACGTTGCAATGCATTTCCTTTACTCCTGCGGATTTTACTATAAAATAAAAGAGGCTATTAGACTGTCTTCTTGCAGCAAAAAACCACCCATTTTAGTCAAGCTTTTTTCACCCATTGAATTAGACGCCATTTTTAAACAGCAAGAGCTTGTTTCCGAGAAATACACTGTATTTCCTCTGTCATGATCTAACTCCAATGGAGCGAAGAATAGCGTCAAGTTCTTCTAATAAAATAGTTAATTCACCGCAACCGGCTCAAGTTCCTGGTCGTAGCCCTAGGAAGCCTAGCGAGCAATGTACTTTTATTCCTGCCAAACCTAGATTACTGCTCCCCAGTACAGCAACTGTCTCATCCCCCTCAAGTCGCCAGACATCCCCGTCTACTTCCAAATTAGATGCTTCCCCAGTTGCCATAGCTAGTAATTCTGGTAGCCCTCCTAGAAATTCTGAAAAGCCCTCTACGTCAGGTAGACCAACAGCTTCGATACTCGATCAGAGTCCTCCCAAACCTTCTATTAAATCACCCAATTCAGGTCATCGAAAAAGTGGGATACGGAACTCGACCACGAGCATGCAGCCTTTCCAAACACTTTCTAAGCCTATAAAACAGGAAGCTAACAAGCATATATGTTACCCTATTTATCACAAGTATCATAATGGGCCAGGCTTTCGACCGCTTAATCCTCATAGTTACCTTTCCTTGCCCTCCAGCCTCTCTTTCCCGTCTTGGTTTTCCCAATTTCCGGGTAACTATCAGAAAGCTCACCACGGCACAAATGCCTATGCCCCATCGATCTCACAGAGCTATCTACCTGCAGCTTTCAGCTATCCCTCTCAGCATCATTATGTTAATTGTCCTGCTCCAGTCGATGGCTTTTCTCCAAATTTCCAACCAAATTACCCACCTCCAAATTTTTATTACTAAATAAAGATAACCCTAGTTCGATTACTCGAGCTACACTAGATATCATCCTGCTTAATGCAAGATCTGTTTTAAATAAGATGGCTAAACTAAGAGCTATTGCGTTCGAGCTGAAGCCAGATGTTATATGCATTACAGAGTCGTGGACCCATCCACTAATTTCTGATGCTTAACTCATAATAGACGAGTATGATTTCTTCCGTCAAGACCGCCCTAGTAAACGTGGTGGCGGTTGTCTTATCTATATTGAAGCTATTTTTAAGCATTTCACGTTCGACCTAGATGCTAAGTCATTCTCGGGCAATTACTGCTTTGCATCCATTATCCTGCCTTTCCGTCAGAAGGCGATTACTGGATGCATTTATAGTCCCCCTAACTCATCGTTGGAAGATGATGAAAAGCTTTGCGAAATATTTAGGCTGATTTCGGAGTCCGCCTTTGATTCTAAAGTTATCGCTGGGGATTTCAACTTTCCCGAAATTGATTTGTCATTTAACTGTTGTTCATCCAGATTTCAGCCCTTCCTAGATACCATCAATTTTTCAAACTCGTCTCAGTTGGTCTGTTCCCCAACAAGGGATCAGCATAATTTAGATTAAATTTTCACGAATGAAATTTCCCCTCTTTTCGTTGACTACAATCAGAACCTCTTCCCAAGTGACCATACTTTGATCCATTGTTGCCTTTCGCTTATTTCTACGAAAAAGGCTAGCACCATTCGTACCTACCGTGCGTTTGACCAAGCTGATGGGGTCATCAAGCGCCTGCGCCTCTGCTAGCTTCGTCAGGTCGAGTGTGGTAGTTAGGATGTTTAACCTGTATACGGGACATAGCGTCAGCAAAAACATTATCACTGCTGTGGACATAATTTATGTCTGAGATGAATTGCGGAATTAAGTCAAGATGACAAACTTCTCGCGGAGAGTACCCTTCTGGCCGTGTGGACCTGAAAATCTCTCCCCTCGAGCAAGTGGTGAGAGTGTTGGATAGCCAGGTAAATGGCAAGGAGTTCATGCGAGAATGTACCATAGCGAGTCTGCGCTGGCTGTAACTTCTGAGAGAAGAAGGCTAGCGACTGCAGCTGGTCGTTGACTTGTTGCTGCAGAACTGTGCCGACGGCTATGCTGGAAGCATCAGTGATAAGAATAAGCTGTGTATCAGCAGCATTGCTGAAATGGTAAAGCAGAGTGACGTCAGTGAGCGCTAGCTTGGTTGCCTCGAATGCTTCAGGAGCACTGGATTAAAGCTGAAGCGACTTGGACTTCGACTTCAAAAGCTTCATCAAAGGTGCGATGGCGGCAGCGCACTTTTTTATGAAACGCTGGTAGTAGTTGATTAGGCCGATAAAACGGCGGAGCCGTGTAATGGATTGCGGGGCTAGATAAGTAAACACGATTTGCAAATTCTCTGAAAGGAGTGTGATACCGTGTTTGTCAAGGTGATGGCCTATAATATCCAGAGTAGGAACGCAATAGGGCACTTAGGATTTTAAGCTGAAGACCATTTTGCTGAAAAAGATAGAAAACTTGGCGGTAGTGCTTCAGTGTTCCCTGGGTGCCGAGTTCGCGACAAGGATGTCATTACGAACGCGAAGGAGAGACCGCGCATGATGTAATCGGCGAAACGCTGAAACTTTTGTGCCGCATTTCGCAAACCAAAAGGCAAGTGAAGAAATTCGAACAGGACAAAAAGTGTCCTGACATTGGTTTTAGGGATATCCTCCTCAGTGACCGGCATTTGATGGGAATTTCGGACGAGGTAAATGTTGGAAAAAGTAGTCTTCCCAGTCAGCAGTTGGGGAAAATCTTGCATGTGGATTACCGGGTACAGGTCTGGGGCCGTAGCTCGATTAAGAGCGAAATAACCACCACATGGTCGCCAACCATCTGATGACTTATTGGGAACTATGTGCAGGGGGCTAAGCCCATGGACTGGACGACGGACGAATAATCCCCAAATTCAACATACGCTCAAATGCATTCTTCGCGATCTGGAGATTCTCTGGATGGATCCGGGACGGGTGAACAAGAACGGGTCTGCCAGAGGAAGCGATGTGATTACGAACCGCATGTTGAATCTGCTTCATGAACTGACAAGGCCAAGCGAGGGGCGGATAATCCATCAAGGTATCAGAGAATGGCGGGCTTGGCACGTCCCAGTGTATGCCAGTGGAAGGCTCGCACGAAACTACCCCCACAGTGAACAGCTGGGTGGATGGATCAGTGAGCTTCTGGTCTTTGATGTCGACTGTGAAGCCAACGTGTGATAGAAAATCTGTTCCAATGATAGGTGACTGGACGCCAGCCTGATTGAAAACCCACTGTAAGCGGCGACGAAGCCCAAGATCTACAGTGAGGGACCGCTGACTGTACGTGGCGATGGTTGTGATGTTTGCAGCCTGAAGTGCAGACTGTGAAGGCTGGAGACGATGACGTCGACGAGGTGGTAAAACTCTCACATCGACACCCGCATCGATTAGGAAACAGAACCCAGTGGACTTGTCGGAAAAGTAAAAAAGGCGACTTATTTTTTATAACTACCTACTTGGCAAATTAGAGTAGCCCATTTTATCCTCCTTGAATTTCACGCGAAATGTAAGGAAGATAAATAAGGTCTAATGATATTTTTAAAGTAGGTTGTTATAATAAATAACTTTTATGTATGATTCGTTATGCGTTTAAACTGTTTTCCCCTCCACTCACTGGCGTACGAATGGCCATAGCAGTACACTGCGGCTTGACGGGACCATGATGGTTGGTTTCTTCCCGAAAGCAGCCTTCGGTGAATCTTTCGCTCTTACCGTCGCGCCGACTGATTGCTGCATAGTGGACCGCTTCCTGTGGTCGTCCCGACCCCGGCACACTTCGACAAAGGGACTGGCATTCGTTCACAGCTTAGGTATACGACCAATCTTCATGCGCTGTCAGACCTCTTCCGCCTTTATTGGATATCCCATGAACCGTGTTGGAATCCACCTGCTCCCTGTTTCCCTTTCTCGGGCACTTATCTCCTGTTAGCACTGCCCATTACCTTCTTCCCCTAACTTCTTTTTGCCCATGCGTTCAAAGCTATGATTGAAGATCAACCATTTCACCGCAACAATCCTGGCAACCCTAACATGTTACCCTTTCGGCCGCTGTGTTTCCCAGGTCTACGAGTCCTGAGTCGCAGCCTAACACACTTTGGCATATGGACGCCCTTACATACAAAGCTGAGGTATCTGACCAATCTTTGTGTCGCACCAGACTTTACTGGATATCCCATCAACCATGTTGGTTTCTAGCTCACTTCGACAGATGGACGCCCATGCGTACACAGCTGAGATATAAGACCTCTCTTCGCCTCGCACCAGACCTTACCTGCCTTTACTGGCTACTTAATCAGCCTTGTTGGTATCCCCTTGCTCATTGCCTCCCTTTCTCGGGCACCTATCCCCTATTAGGATTGCCCACTGCCTTCTTCTATTACCTGCTTTTCGTCCATGCGTAAAAAGCTATTGTTAAAGGTCAGCGATTGCACCGCCAATATCTTGTCAACCATTACCTGATTTCCCTTCGGCCGGGGTCCTTCTCAGCAGTACGGATCCATTCAGTTCCCTTCTTGAAGTTGTTCCATTCCATTCGCCTGCTGGTCTACTTCATCGCGAACACAGCCCGGAGCTCAAGCCTTCACGTACGATTCGGCGCCCACCCCCTTCCACGTGCCAATTCCTATATGGTTAAACACGTGCTTGAGTTGGCCCTCAAAAGAGCTCATTCCTTCAGAGGCATGTGCGCTCCCCCTTCTGCTGACTGGCTTTGACTAACTGACTAAATCAGCATTAATCGGCTAACTAACGGTAACGATGCCTCCCGTTCTCGGGCACTTATACATCATACCCGCCATCAGATTATCTTTCTCGCTACCTTTCGCGTTGGCCCATTGCTGAATGGTGTAACGCGTTCTTTGGTGACGCTTACAAGGCAAACCTAGCCAAAGGGACGCCTAAGCGTACAAAGTTAAGGTATAAGACCAACCTTCATGCCTCTGCAGACTTTATCCGCCTTCAATGGATATCACATTGACCACGCTGGTGTTCGCTTGCTCCGTTACCCTTTTTGGGTTACCTATCCCCCTATTAGCACTGCTCGCAGTCCACCTTCACTTACTGCTTTCCGTCCATGCGTACAAGGCCAGGGTTAAACGTCAATCTTCTTTCCCCAACAAACCCTGCCCATCTTGACTGGGTAACCCGTCGCCCGCGTTGGTTAACCGTTACACTACACCATAGGCAAGTCCCGATAAAGGTGCCTGTTTCATTCACTTGGTTGTTGGTTTCTTCACCAATGACATGTGTGCCTTTTGAAGATCTACCAGTCATCAAGGCTGCAGAAAATTATAGCCTCCAGTCTCCTCCAAACAGTATGTCAACATAGCCTTTCAATAAATAGAACACTTTACGGCAGGACTGATTACAGAGGATCCAAAAATCCCATCGAGATATAATTAAAAAACTGTTTATACATGATAAGTAGTCCGACTTTAAATTCTTTCGTTAAATTCCACTAATATGATAAAGAATTTTCATTTTATTTAAATTCCGCCTAAAAAGGTCGATATTCTGATAATTGGCATTCGAAACCTGCACAACAGAAGTCCATGTTGGTCGAATTTTATTATATTTTGGCAATTTAAACAAACATTACCTTATCTAATTTAATATTTTTTGATCACTACAATGATTTAAGCTTGGTAGCCAGAATTAAATGCTTGACCACAAAATACGTTAGGCAGTTGGGCGGGGGCTGGGAATATACATAAAGACCCCTACAAATCAGTTTTGCCCACTTTAATTTTTACAACCTTTTACAGCAAATATGTCATTACAGGAGTCACTGTGCCAGATATTGCGCCTTCCGTGTCTTCTATTTGCAGCTTTAACGGAAAACTAACCGAAAAAAAGACAAGAGAGGATTAAATTGATTTCTTCGTTGTAAAAAATATAATGACATAAACGAGTTGGCTAATAATCATAAATTCAGTAAAGTGGCACCAATAAAAATGCATGTTGAAAGAACGTAGTTGTCGCAGAGCCGGACCAAGTGTCATTTTTCCGAGGATTCTAAAAAGTAAATTAAAAGGCAAAAATATTAAGATGGAAACGCAACTTTGCGCTTCAGGGCAGGACGGAACCACAATCACTACAAATAAAGATCACATTCCTTTTCCCCTACACATATTGCAGGCATGATTTAGCGAATGCTCAAATGCAAAAATCTTGACGGATTTCAGGATAGGAAAATAAGCGAATGGATCTAGCACAATCCTACAATAGAATTGGAAAATTGAATGCAATGCAGGCGGCTTACTAAGTGTAACTGAGGCGACGTATGAAAAACGCAAGAACCTCGGGTGGGACGTCCACTGTTAGCATGCCTTACATTCTTCGCTGCCGGATCAAATTGTGCCGAGATTGCAGAGCTTTCAATACGTAATAACATAAAAGCGCAGCAGCAAATTCGCATAGCTTGATGCATACCTACTTATTTTATCCTTATTCAGATAATCAAAACACTATGTTTGACCGAATACACAAACACGACCTCGCATACAGCGCAGATAGGGCACAGGCAAGTTTTTGAAGGCCCGAATCAAAACGTTAGCCTATAATAAAGTATGAGTATTACTTCGAAAGTCGAAGCAAGGGCGTTTTTGTGTGCCCTCAAACAGACACCCGAATAATAGGATAGTCACTTCACACCCGACATTTTGTATGCGACCACCTACAGACTACCAGCTGTTAAAACAAGTGTACATTTCCTTATGCATGCAGTATAGTTGCTAGTCCGGCGTTTGGCAACATGGACAGAGGCAACCGGGGACATGGTGAAAACGGCTGATGGAGGAGCATAATACTAGATTTGAAACTAGCCGTAATATTCCGACTCGAGGGGTCACAGGTTTTGCGAAATGCCTACTTCCCTAATAGCAATGGTCGCAATGTCCGCTGTCGAAATGTCGAGGATGTAATTCATTGGTTTGCATGAGCGCGTGGCTATGGCGCAACTAAATATGCGCAAGATAATTGGTTAATTCATGGGACTCGTGTCGCACGCAGTGCAGGCGCCACTTTCTGCGCTCGCACGCTACTGTGAACTCGCACAATGGAGCTGTCCCTATCATTACAGTATGTGCGTAACACTTGCTCATGGCTTGCTCTTTTTAGGAATGTGTAAACGAATAACATCGAAAACCGTCAGAAGACGTTGCAGGCGAGATTTTCTGCCCGATATATGGCAAATCGCGAACCTGCATACTGGTATTGTAGGTAAGCAATGACACCTTGTGCTATTACGATGTACAACGGAGAGGTATTTGACAATTGTTGCCTGGGCTTCAAGTAACTCAGATTAGGAAAAACCAGATAAGACATCCCAACACACCTTCACACGGGTGCACGACCGGTTTAAGTACAAGAACCTTCGGTCTCAGAAAACCACACGCCGCAACGGTGACTTCACCGAGCAGCTGTTAACATTTTTAACTGAAAAGTGCCTAAAATCACATAATATTACAAAGGCTCCTTCATTATTTTCACATAAGTTGCCTACGAACACAATGCAGTACACTACATATCAGCTAACTTACGGATGTACTACCTTCATTCTTCTCTGCTTCCAGCTAAACGGACCAAGTGCCCAAGTCGTCTACTCAATGAATACCAACAGTCATTTATGAATGAGTCGCTAAATAATGACAAGTGAACATTCTTGACAAAAACTTCCATCTATTTTTCTACTATTTATAATAATATTTTAAACACATTTTAATATTTATAATACAGTCTTTATACTATAAAACGTCTTTCAAACCTTACTAACAACAGGGTTTTGTAAAAAGGGAGGTTTTCGCGGGAAGAAAGGTCCGGCTGAAAAACGAAGCTCAAAATTTTCGAAATGTCCAGCTATGAATCCACCTCGACATGCCTGTCAATTCGAAAATAAAATCAGCTTCGATTTTTCGAAATTTTCCGCTTAGAGTCTGCTAAGAATCCAGATCGAATTGCTATAGGGGTTGCAAGTTGCCTGTGCTCCATCACTCGTCATGTCCTGTGGCCACAGAGATAGAGAGGACGTGTGTGTGGACTTATAATCATTTGACATGACAATGGTAAACAAAACGCACAGATAAATAATTTATAAAAAAGGCAAACCAGCTGGGCGGAGGGAACAAAAGCCATACTTGGGTGGACACGATCGACATGCCGCTGCAAGGTTTGCTTCGTAACAAAAGCCATGCCACAAAAATCGCAGATATGCTGATTTTCATCTGAGGAAAAAAAGAAGTAAGATCGGTCATCTTCCTGAGGCATTTTACAAAAACAAAATTTCGAGCCTACGAGTGAAATTAAACGCAGGTATTTCATGAAGTACAAATCAAAATTGTCAGGAACAAGAAATAATGTGTCAGAGTGCTACCAAAAAATCATTATTGTGCGCAAATAGAACACATTCCCTATGTTTTCGGCAGACAGACGTAAGTCCAATGAATAGTCCACAGCCAAAATGTTTGGCGGTTTGGTTGGGTCGTGTCCTGGAGTTGCGTACAGACTGGAAGCACCTGAGAAGAACAACAGCGAAGACCTCTGCAGCAACATCGATAAGACCGTAGTTCTCGCATGTTGTCTTATCTCCCTTCGTGTGGACAGGTATAAGGATACCCGAGCCACAGTCATCGGGAATGGCCTCTTCTCACCACGCCTGTACAATCACCTCATGGACCCGAGGAGCCAGGGTGTCGACACAGGACTTGAAGATTTTTGCAGGAATACCGTCCTCTCCGCACGCCTTGTTGTTGCGTAGCCTCTGCATTGCATCGGTAACTTCGTCTTCGGAACGGAGGTCACACGGCACTGCGTAGGCAGGAGAGGATTAAAACTCCGCTGTGGAGGAGAGGGAGGGTGTGATGGGTTGTTCGTCAAAGGTGAGGAGGTGCTCGAAGTGTTCACGCCATCGATCGACCTTGGCCGAGTTGTCAGCATTTAAACCTCCATTCACGCTGCGAACAGAATCGCAGAGAGTCGGGGGCTTACCACTAACCAGGCGGATGATTTGGTAGTTTTCGAGTGTCACCAACATTTGAGGCCTGCTCCATAGAAGTCGCCGTTTCGGACCAGTACTTCTGCCGGTCATCTCTAGCCAACATTTGAAGTTAGCCAAGGAGGCATCATGGCGGGACCTGGCTCGACTCGTCTCGGCTGACAACTGCAGGGATCTTCCGCTGATCCGGTCACTGCGGCGCCGCTGAGTGAATCAGAGAATGTTCTCAGGTGCCCCATAGATGGATGTCTTCAGTGATGGCCACTGGCTACTGCCCTCGTTGTCAACCTGGTTCGTAAGACGGGATCGGATTTCTGTGCTTAGAGCCCCGGCAGGGTTAGTTTGCCGCAGCTTTGCGACATCAAGGCGTCTCGCACGTGGCATTTTGGGCGCAGATGAGAGGTGAACCTTCAGGCGCGTGCGAACGAGAGCATGGTCAGACCCGTGGACGTTACCAGTTTCAGCACCTCGTATCGACCTGCTATCGTCAACCCAGCTGCGAAACCGTGAACCAACCAGAATATAATCGATCTGACTGGCGGTACGGCCATCGTTCAAAAAGCAGGTAAGTAGATGTTTGTGACGATACTGGAAGCATGTGTTGGTAACAAACAATCGGTTCTGTTCGGCAAACTGCAGCATCCTCTCACCATTGTCCGTTCGAGAGCCAAGCCCAAAACGACCAAGAAGGTGGCTGTTTGTCGGGTCACCGGGCCCAGTCCGGCCATTCCAGTCTCCGGCAACAATTAGCAGATCTCGGCGAAGGAGTCGTTCGACTAGCTCCTGCAGTTGCGAGTACAAATTATCTTTCTCTTGCTGTTCAGCCGCCGACGTAGGTGCATACACAGATACGAACGAGATGTTCGTAAAATGGCTTTTTAGTCGAACATAGACCATTCGGTCGTTGACTGGTTCCGATGCCAGTAATGCATGGTTGGTTTGTTCCGAGAGGGCAATAGCCACACCGTGTCTACCAGGTGAGTCACTCAGACCACTGTGATACAAGGTGAGATGGGAATCGACCCCCGGGATTTTGATTTCTCGGGCGCCTGAATTGGGGAGTCGGACTTCTGACAGGCAACAAACATCCACTTGATATTTATGGAGACTGTGCGCTGTCAGACTTTGAGTACCAGGTTCCAGAAATGTTCGCACATTCCAGCATCCAATACCAAGAGTCCGTTTTTTGTTTAGCGGACCAGCTTGCATATTATTCACCCGCACCACCGGAACAGGATTACGGAGCGCGTCGGTTCCCGCGGACGCCATAGAATTGGTCGTAGTAAAGTAAGTAGAAATAATGAGGTTTCGTGGGAATTTTTAATACAGGCGGGTCCCCAAAGGCCGCTTGGATTCTATGTTCGAGGTTGTCTCCCCTAGCCCTTTGGCTCAAGAACCTAACCACAAGGCAGTGTTGTTGGTGGCAAGCAAACGTATTTAATGGCGGTTCACGCTCACCATATCACAGTGTCGTCATTGGGCCTTGCGGCAACTTATAAGGCAGTCGGTGCGCCAGACCTCAGCCCACCGCGCCCTGGTGACACTGTCGCTGCTGCGTCCGCGACTGCTTATTTGCCAGACCCGAGAGCCTTCCTATTTTCGCAGCTAACCTTCACTGAAGACCGCGCCACTATCGGCCAACCGTGGACGTGCCAAGAAGCCCGCAGCTTGGCTAAAGGGTAACCCACCTTTCCTGCGTAACCCGCCTTCCTACAATGAAGGAGGAGGATTACCTCGAAATAGGCACAGAAAGAAGTAGAATAGTTGATTTACACCCAGCAATGTGTATGCGACCACCTACAGACTACCAGCTTTTAAAGCAGGTGTAGGTTTCCTTATACGTGCAGCATACCTGCGAGTCCGGCGATTGGGAACATGGGCAAACGCAACCGGACACACAGGGAAACATGGCTTAACGAAGGAGCATAATACTAGATTCAAAACTAGCCGCAACGTGTTGCGGAATGTCTATTTGCCTCCTCATCCACCATTTCCTGTCGCCACAGTGATAGGGAGGACGTGTGCGTCGTCTAACAATCATTGAACATGACAGTGGTAAACACAACGTACAGATAAATAGTTTATAAAAAAGGCAAACCAGCTGCGCGGAGGGAACAAAAGCCATACTTGGGTGGACACGATCGACATGCCGCTGCAAGGTTTGCTTCGTAACAAAAGCCATGCCACAAAACTCGCAGATATGCTTATTTGCATCTGAGGAAAAAATAAGAAAGATTGTTCATCATCTTGAGACATTTTACACAAACAAAATTGCTAGCCTACGTGTGCAATTAAACGCAGGTATTTCATGAAGTGTTTTTCAAAATTTTCACGAACAAGAAAGAATGTGTCAGAGTGCTACCAAGCTATCACCACTGTGCGCAAATAAAATAGCTTTCTTAGGTTCAATGAATAGCCCGCAGCCAAAATGTTTAGCAGTTTTGAAGTGAGGATAGTAAGGAAATGGGTCCAGCGTAACCAATGAAATAAAGAACCTGCATTGGGATCTTTTAATGCAATGGGATACTGTAGGCTGAAAATTCAGCCAACTATAAAACAGTCGGGGAGCTCGGCTGGGGTCACGTAGCCCACATATTTAGGGCGTTCTAATTGCGCCCATCTACTGATGAAGTCGAGCTTTCATTATTAGGCCGGTCAAACTCATAAAGACCGAATTAGAACACTGGATTCCTACAGGACGGCACACGACTTATCACTGGCCACGGAAACGGGTCCACCACAGGCGGACAGCTCTCCAAATTAACCGTGCAAATCTTATCACCCTTTTTGACCGCCGGTCCGCCTAGACAACTACATTTTGACTTCAATGCCCACAACCGAACCTGATAACAACAATATTTCATCTTTCCCACAGCCAGCATAGTCTATTTATTCAATTACCAGATTAATGAAAAGGGTTGACGAGAATTGATCAAGAACAAACATGTTCGGCAATTTATCTTCGCAAAATTTGCAAAAGACGAAGTAAAAGCACATCTGACTGCTTAAGAAGACTTCATATGGAAAGTTACATAGGCGACCGTGACCTCGAAAACCTCCAACCAGTAGGTACTCGCATTCCCCCTTTGTATGGTCTACCAAAAATCCATTAAAGTGACCTGCTAGTTCGTCCGATTGTGGACATCTACTTAACAGTTACCTTTCAGATGTACAAGGAAGCAGGAATAATTTAAGCCCCGGAAATACCTATAGATAAAAAATTACGTTTGTATATGCTACTCACAATTTTACAGCAACACATTTTATGTTAGATATATTATGTACACAAGAGACTATTCTGAGTGCTCACACGCACACGTTAAATTTTGTACATGCATATATGTTACTCACGGTTTATAGTGACATATTTTATGCATGCTGTTTCAATAGTCTTCAAAGGCGTTGCCTACTACCCTAAATATACTGAACTAACTCCCCGTATCATGCAATCGCGAATCGGTTAGCAGAAAAACGCAAACCATTACAGCATCCGCTGGCACCACGTAGCTATCGAGACACCTGTGAACTTAACGACGACATTAAAGACATGAACCTAAGCGGCACGAGGATGCTCTCTCTAGACGTCTCATTGCCATTTACATAAGTCCTACCAACCAAGACAGTAGATTAAATTGGCGAATACCTAGTGGCAAATCAGCTGGAAATAGAAATACCGACGAATGTACTGAAGGAATTTTACTTCAATGCACAGACAGACAAATAGACGGCGTTGCCATGGACTCGCCTCCTGGACCTCTCCTAGCTGACCTATTCATTGACAAGCTGGAAAAATGTCAACCAAGTGATCAGATCCACGAGTTAAAACACTATGGTCGATACGTCGATGACATATTCGCAATCGCCGCAACCGAAACTGCCGTAGACGCACACTAATATGCGGACAAACAATCAAATCCATCCATTAAGAAAACGCTGGAGGTGGAAAACGCAGAATCGCTTCCCTTCTAAGATGTTCTCCTAAGTCGCAGACCTGACGACAGCGTTTATCAAAAGAAAACCTGGTCCGAACAGTACACGAATTTTAACAGTTTCGAACCCCCCCCCCAACAGAATCGAAATCTAGTTCGATTTCTAGTGCAAAGTACTAATACAATTTTCTCAGAAGACAGTATTCAGGAAAAGTTCAAGAAAATCGAGGACCTCCTTCATGAGAAGGGGTATCCAGAGAGATTTATTACAAGACATATGGCTGAGAAACAAATAAAAAATCCATTGCACTTACTACAGAAAGGAAAACACTATTTCTCAAACTCTCCTTCCGAGCGGACGCACCAAATGAACTGCTGAAAAGACGCCTTGACCAAGCCGTTACAAGAACCTTCCCAGCAGCCACATTTCGGGTATTATTCTCAAACAACCTAATCTTAGATGGGGAAGCCAATGATAGGTTACCAGCTTATACAACTCTACTCTTTCACTTGCACCGATGGAGCAGGTTATATTGGTCGCACTAGCTGTCGCCTATCGAAAAGAATAAAGGAACTCCTCCCGGCATGGCTGGGTGAAGGTGAAATCAGGAGAATAAACAGCTATATTCTGGCACACACGGTCGATTCTAGACAAAGGATTGTCCTCCATTAAAGACTTCCGAGTGAGCTGCAAGGTGCCACCAAATTATCCAAAGTACCTGGGTCAGCGGCTGCTAACAATAACAGAAGCGACCGCTATCAGTCTCTTTTTAAATGTTAGGTCTGACGATAATTTTTGGAAAATGAACACGTACTCGCCAAACTAGTCTTCTGAGTGATGATTTCCGCAATATAAATAATTTTTGAGGAGCGTGAAAGAGCAATGATAAAAATGAAACTGCAAACCAGCTGGGGCAGTGGTGAGGGGGGCAAGCAGCATACTTTGGCGGACAGGCGGCACGTGCCACTCCTGTTCCTGCTTCCCCACAAGTGCTTTGTCAGAAAACCCGCAGCTGTTCCTTCGCGAGTCTGAAAAAAACGTTGAATGACTTAGGGTAATAAAATTGGACATCACCGTCATTAAGATTATTCCAAAGAGGTTCTCCAGGCATTTAAAGCTCTTCCCAGGATAGTTAAATGGTTTCCTAACGTGTTAGCATTTTCCTCGGCAGAGTCAAGCTCAACATCCAAATGCTGCGAATTTTTCTCCGTTTTCAAAACCTTCGGAGTGGTCTTCGAGATCGCTATTGATGGTTAACTCGTGTTCTTACGTGGTCGTTAACTTGTCAATGGACTCTGGAGTCTGGTGGGTCGCATCTCCGTGATGTTGCCTGTCATCTGTTTTCTCCTGTTGTCAAGGATGGCCACTTCTTAGCTCACCACTACATATTTTTTTCTCATGACAATAAGCGTTCCGATCTCACAACAACAGGATCCTACCCAACTGCATCATGTCATACCAAGCTTACTATAAAGGCAGATTTATCTCCCACATTTTTTGGAAATCAGTGTCTCGCTTAACTCATCCACCGATGTAAAAAAATATTTTAATGCCCAAATAATTATTTTATAAGAGGTCATGATAATCGGAACTATTTTCATTGCCTTATTTTTACCATAGCACTAAGTTTGCAATGAAAGGGCCCCTTGGGCCTTAAATATACAACTCATTTATTCATGAGAAGGCCCCATCGACAACGTTCGTTATGAGTTGAAAAAGTTTACAACCGTGATTAATTAGCAAGAAAAAAGAAAAGAAAGCCACCAACGTGAGATCCCATGCATGCAACTCCAAGGTGGACTTGAAACTATTCACTTAGCTGCTGCGTCGAGGCCATGGCTTCCAAATTCACAACTTGTCTCGAGAAAGTGCACCATCGGGCAAAAAAGCTAGTAAGGGGTCTTAAAAGCCTCCCTTGCATAAACAGATTGGTGTACGTTTTAACTCTCTGCGTATTACAGGCATGAAAGAGCGGATTCTATTTTATTTGACAGGAAAGGATGGCCCTTTGAGGACATGATGCAGTGTCACATTTTGCCTCATCACCATGGGCACAAAATGAAACTGCTCACGAAGATGCCCGAGCTTAATTTTCGCTCTGCGGTTTTCACGAATGGGGCCATCCAACGGTGGAAGAACCTCTCGCAGCTGCAGCGGCACTTTACCTAGACAAAACTGCCTTTTTTCGAATTAACAAGGACATAGTCAGTTATGCAAAGATGCAGTGCATCCTTTATGAGGCACAGATATCAACCACAGCTTATCCTGAGAACCTTTTCCTATTCGCTTGCCATTACTCTACTTCCAACCCTACGAAAATCTCCAACGCGCCGACTATGTCATGGAGGCGCCGTGGAAACATACAACTAGAAACATACAACATACAACTATATAACCAACCCCCTTTCCTACCACGCCTGAGATTCATTACACCAAGTTTACATACGTGACTACCTTATTCTCGATATCGGCGTATAAACCTGACGAGGAATGCGTGCTCGACTTACTTTTAAACGTAATATGGGCATTTTTGCAGACGAAAACAAAACAGCATAAACAGACTTCACGCAGAAAGCCACCGCGACATTACAGGGGGAAACAGTAGAGAAAAACTATTAACCAGTCAGGGAAAAGGCACGTACTTTTGTGGATAGAGTCGAAATGTGTCGTTATCTATTTATTTAATTATAATATAAATGTGAAGGGCTGACGGGAATTTATCGAAAATAAAACTTGTTCGCCAGTTTATCTTCTGAAATTCGCAATGGGAATTTTAGCAAAATAAATAATTTACGAGGAAATTGAAAGAGCAATGAGAAAACTGAAAAGGCAGACCAGCTGGGATGGGGGGAGGGGACAGGCAGCCTACCGTGGGGAACAGGCAGCACGTGCCGCTCCGGTTCCTGCTTCGTCACAGCTGCCACAGCTTCGTCAGAGCTGTTCTTTCTCAGGTCTGAAAAACGAAATACAAAAACCATTGAGTCAGTGTGGGTCATCAAATTGACTATGTCCGCCATCGAGATGAAAAGGCACTCGCCAACAGCGTTCCTCATAAGTTGAGAGAGTTTTCAATGCAGATGAACGGGCAAGGGAGGAAAGCAAAAATGACACAATCACGAGATCCCATGACAAATCAGAATACTCGCAAACTGTTAAGACCACGACATCACACACAGCGCAGACAGGGTCTAGTAAGTGGGCCCCAACATTTCATTCAACCACAATGCATCAGTGCCCTGTCGCCACAGAGATAAAGTGCGCGCACACCATTAGTCAGCTGGTATGACAATGATAAACACAACATAACTGTGGGGCACAAATGCCTACAGATGCAAGCTTGAAATTCACGTATACACAACAGGAAGATTTCTGGGACGGAAGGGTGTCAGTAGAATGACTTCAAATTCCGTCATGGTAACCCGATGAAGGCGCGAAAAAGCACAATTCAGTATGGTGGACGGTAACATGGAGACCCGAAGAAACATCTGCGACTACCGTACCGCGGTCTCCCTACGTTGGATCAACCCTCTCTTCAGCCCAACCCATGTTTTTGATGACAAAAAAGCCCCTCCCGGCCACGCTGCTCTGACTCCTTCTCCTCGCCGCCTGAATTGAAGCCAACTCCGGATATATCTGGTAATGTCCGAGGCCACAAGGGCCACCGCGACTGGTCTGTACGTAGCGGCTCCTGCAATGACTGGTGCCATCTCCGTTGCAGTGGCCTCGCCAAAGCTGCCGATTGGTCGTCTGCCTTCGCATGTCCCAACTGTCCCGTGCCACCAGTTGTTTCTACGCCTCCTGTCCACCCTGCCCTCAAACCTATCCTTCCTCAAATTCCTGACCTTGCCAAACTACCTGGTCTAAAGTTTGGCGTACTCACCAAACTTTTATTCTGAGTGGTGATTTCCGCAAAATAAATAATTTATGAGGAGAGTGAAAGAGCAATGATAAAACTGAAACAGCAAACTACCTGGGGCGGCGGTAAGGGGGGCAAGCAGCATACCTTGGCGGACAGGCGGCACGTGCCGCTCCGGTTCCTGCTTCGTTACAAGTGCTTCGTCGGAAAACCCGCAGCCGTTCCTTCGCGAGTCTGAAAAAAACATTGAATGACTTAGGGTCATTAAATTGGACATCATTACGTCTGCGGCGGAGCAATCTTGCCACCAAAATGGCTTCCGATCGGATCGCGGGACTCCAACGGCGCTTTTCGAGCTCAGCGACGCTATCCTCGAGAACCTCAATCAACAGAGGCCCGCTTGGCGGACCGTGGCAATCTCCATTGACCTGTCACGAGCCTTTGACTACGTCTGCCACGATCAGCTCCTGCAGTACGTGGTCTCTCTGAACGTCCCGACTGGCCTGGTTCGATGGTTGGCGGCTTATATCCGTGGCCGGGAAGAACGTTTCCTTTTCCAGGGCGCTGTCTCTAAGCCCCGTAAGCAGACCTGTAGCGTCCCTCAAGGCTCTGTGCCCAGCCCGACGCTCTATAACAACTAAATTCGAGAGCTCCCACTTCCCCGGGCACCTGTGGAAGTGGTTTCCTACGCGAACGATGTTTTGTTCTTCTGCCGGCACCATCAGATCGATCAGGCTGCAGACCTCCTCACGGAGTTCATGCCTGTTGTCGAAATCTTCCTCACCCAGCGTGGAATGACGATCTCGGCAGCCAAGTCATCCGTAACTGTTTTCGCGCTTAATCAGAAGGAGTTTAATCGTCACCCGGGCGTTGCACCCGGCGTAGAGGGGACGCAGAAAGTCACCGATAGGGACAAAAGTTTCGTAATACCAGGTCTACCGGAATCCACTGCCAGTACTGCTATTAACCAGAAAGTGGGTGACAGTGTCGCAGACCCGAGCCTGAAGCCCACAGTAGAAAACGAGGGCAGCACATCAACCATAGAGTCCGGTCGCACACAAGATGGTCACAATAGCAGCACGAGAGCTGTTAACGAGCAAGCAAGCAACAGTGTCATAGGCACGAAAAATGGCACTAAGAGAGAAGCCAGCATCATCATACAGGGATTAACGGAATCAACCGCAGCCACTCCCATGGACCGGCATTCCGCAGATGTCCAGCTCTTCCATGCCCTTATGAACAAAATGCTGGGACCCAATGTACCATTAGAGTGCGAAAAGACCTTCCGCCTTGGCAAACGGCCTGAGAGCCCAACTGGAACGGCACGTCCCAGACCTCTGAAAGTGGTCATGACAAGAAGCCAAGACGCCAAGCTCATTCTATCTAGGCGTTTTAAAATAAAAGACTCTGACCCGGGAGTTTTTTTTCAACAGGAGTTCTCAGCTGCAGAACGGAACAAACGTCGTCAACTTGTTTCCGAAAAGAGGGAGCGGGCCAGCAAGGGCGAACAAAACTTGGTTATTTACAACAACCAAGTGATTCAACGTCCATTGTTCTCACCTTGGATAGGTCCGTTCCGGATAACCACACAGTCGGCTCAGTAGAGGGAGAATTGAGCCCAATCGAAAAACATACAGAGGCAGAACGAAGGGGAAAAACATTTGGTTATTTACTACAACCAAGTGATCCAGCGTCCACTGTTCTCCCCCAGGAAAGGTCCTCCCCGGCTAACCGCACAGTCGACCCGGAAAGGGGCGGGGAGAGCCTGACTGTAACAAATTCTCGAGCAAACAGAAAGTTAACTTTCATGTACACAAATGCACAGAGTATGCTTTCAAAGCTTGACGAGCTGAAGATTCATGCCTTTGAGCTATCACCAGATATAGTTTCAATAACAGAAACTTGGCTGTCTGAACAGGTAGCCGACGGCGAGGTATCCATGCCTGGCTATCAACTGTTCAGAAAAGACAGAGAAGGTCGTCAAGGCGGTGGCGTAGCAACATACGTGAAAAATGGACTCACAGTTTTAGACAAAACAGATAAACTGGCGTGTACTTCCGAGGCCATCTGGCTGTCCATTAAAGTACCAGGTGCACCCAACCTCGATGTACTGACACTCTACCGACCACCGAGAAGAGAGCCAGTAGTGGATGCCTCCTTGCTAGAGGAGCTGGAAAAGATAACTGCACGATCGGACATCCTGATTATGGGGGACTTTAACGCGCCTCACATCGACTGGGGTGCAGCCTGCGCACATAGCTCCGATCTAACCTTCGACAGCTGCCTTCTGAGCATGACTCTGAAGTTATTTCTCACGCAACACGTTACTTTTCCGACAAGGATGCGCGATGGCCAACAGTCCAACTGTCTGGACCTCGTTCTCACGAAATCGCAGGACAGCATCGACGAAGTGTCATGTCTCCCACCACTAGGTAAAAGCGACCATGTTGTACTGCTATGGGAGTACTCGTTATTCTCAATACCGGAGAGACCCTCAAAAGCCAGACGAAATATTTGGCGAGGCGATTTCGATCGAATGAAGACCGAACTCACGCGCGCCGATTGGGAAACTCTATTTTCTGGAAACATAACTGCGGACTGGGAAGCGTTCCGGACCACACTGCACAGACTCATCGACAACCACTGTCCAATTTCGCGAAAAAAGGTGAACACTAGACCGCGATGGCTTACGCAGGCCTTAAAAATAGAAGTGAACAAAAAGCGGAAGCTGTGGAAAAAAATGCTAGCAGACAGGACTCCTGCATCTGTCAGTGCCTACAAAACTCAAAGAAACCGTGTCAAGGGTCTTATTCTCAAAACAAGACGGGCTTTCGAAGCAGACTTGCTAAACCGGGCCACAGTGAACCCCAAACTGTTTTACAGTTATCTCAGGCAGTGTACCAAAAACAAGGATCCGATACCCCTGCTAAGGACCGCTGAGGGAAGAGACTTGATAGATGATGAAGCGAAGGCTGATCATCTGTCGAAATTTTTCCGATCAGTCTTCAAAAAGGAAACGGCATACGATCACCCCACCGACGACACCGAAGCGGATACAGTAGTTGAGACTGTCCGATTCCCCGAAGATGCTGTTCTTAAGGAACTCTTAAGTTTAAAAGAATCTAAGTCACCAGGTCCCGACAACGTACCAGCCAAGATTTTGAAGGAGCTCGCCAATGAGTTGGCCAAACCACTCTCTATGCTCTTACAAACCTCCTTCGAAACCGGATGTCTACCAGTAGATTGGAAATCCACGAGGATTACACCGCTATACAAGGGGGGAAGCCGGGTCTCAGCGAATAACTACCGACCAGTCAGCCTTACTGCAATCTGTTGCAAAATCATGGAAAAAATTATCAAGCAACAACTTATGCAGTTCCTGGAACAAAACCATCTGCTATCGGATGCTCAGCATGGTTTTCGTAGAGGTAGGTCCTGCGTTACAAACTTGCTCTACTGTTTAGAACGGTGGACTGAGGCAGTCGATAGTGGAAACTCAGTGCATGCTGTCTATATTGACTTCAAAAAGGCTTTCGATAGCGTGCCGCACCACCGCCTCCTTTATAAACTCAGCCGCATAGGAGTAATGGGTAGGCTCCTTACGTGGATAAAAAGCTTCCTAATCGGTCGCTCGCAAACTGTCCACATCAGCGACAAACAGTCAGCCAAGGTTGAGGTTGAGAGTGGTGTTCCCCAAGGGTCCGTTCTCGGCCCTATTTTGTTTGTTATCTACATCAACGACTGTGTCCGCGAACTGGATTGTGGCATCGCCATGTTTGCCGATGATATAAAACTTTGGAGCGAAATTCGTACTGTGGCTGACGAAGTGCACTTACAGGAAATTTTAAATCTACTGCAAAAATGGTCGGCGGACTGGCTCTTACCGTTCAATGAGAGCAAGTGCACCACCATTCGAGTTGGCAAATCCGGTTCTTCAAACGGCACGGCTTACCGACTGAATGACATACCATTGAAGGAAGTGAACGCCCAGAAAGACTTGGGAGTCTGGATCACACCCTCGCTTAAACCCTCCCTGCATTGCACAAAGGTAGCCAAGTCCGCGATGTCGATCCTATACCTCGTCAAACGAGCTTTTTCTACCTTCAATGAAGAGTGCTTCACAAAAGTCTTCGGAACCTTCGTACGACCGCACCTAGAATCCGCTATCCAAGCTTGGAGACCCTGGGCCAGGAAAGACATCAACATCCTGGAAAAGGTACAACGGCGCGCAACCAAACTTGATATGGGGCAGGGCTCGCAGCCTTATGAAACACGGCTGTCGAATCTCAACCTCTTCCCTTTGCGCTACAGACAGCTTCGGGGGGACCTGATACTAGCATTCCGCGTATTACGTCTTCAAGACTGCTGTCTTATATCAGGGGATTTTTTCGAATTAGCAACGACCACGAATCTGAGGGGTCATCCCCTCAAATTAAAGGTGACAGGGGCCAGGCTGGACGCTCGGAAACACTTCTTTTCAAAAAGGGTGGTCGGAGCGTGGAATGCGCTTCCTCAGGACGTTGTTATGTCGGAATCGCTAGAGGGTTTTAAGCAAAAACTGGATCGATATAGCAGTGCACGATGGACCGGAACTGACAATTTGCAATAACAATAATGCTACTTCCAATTTGTCAGTAGTATTAATTTTATATCCATTCACGTTTGCTATTTATAACGCCCTCCCACACATAGCCTCATGCGAAGGTCTCCGCGGTCTACCCTACTTGGCTATCTGCGTACCGTGATTACCCGCTGGCGATCTTATCAGCCAGACCTGCCGGTCTAAACAGTCACCCTTGGTTCGACCCAAAGCGGACTGTCGACGACCTGGACGGATGCCTCTGTTTTTCCATTTCCGTTGGCGAAGTCTGCCATCAGCACGGAAAAATCAGGACGTGGCTCTCACACGGTGATGATCCTGGGAACCTTTGCAATGCCCCCCCCCCAGTGGGAACCCCCTTTTTTCTCCTAAATCCCACGCATTACCCCCACAAGGGCGACAGTTTTTCTCCTAAAAATCCCTGAGGAGTTTTTT
>JAYGXS010000003.1:1102548-1116876 GCA_036362985.1 Ligula intestinalis | reverse complement strand
AATAATAAAATGTATGCGTAGAATGTTTTACAACTGACTGTTTTATTAGTGCCAATTTGAGGTGTACTAAAGTGACAACCATCGGCACCATTAACATGTATGAGAGGGTATTATAAGGCGTCGTATGAACGGTGTGTCTCATATATCCTTTGCAGTCTATTATCTCTCCTTCTCAAGACAATATCCCTGTTGCCATGCTGTGTTTCTAACATCACAACGGCCACCTCGTTGCATGTGGAAGCATTAAACGTTCGTTGACGCTTTCCTCGAGAACGTTTAATGGCATCTATGACAATGGTGAAATTAATGGAAGTATGCACCTCCAAGGCGGATTTGAAGCCAGTCACTTAGCTGTTGTGTTGGCGCAGAATATCTTGAAGAGACAATATTATATGATGCTTCAAGCCCGGATACACTTGGGATCGGCTTTGAGCTTGAAGAGTGGTGTCTTCTACGAAGTATATTTGTAGAAATTTCAGCTCGCCATCATGAGGAGGTAACAATCCGGTGACAAACTTGGCCATCCAACTTAAAGGCTTGCATAAATCCAACATCGTTACCAATGTTGGCACAAAGAAGGTCATTTAAAACGACCCGCTGCAGTTTCTAATGTTTGAATACAAATGTTTGAAGTCTTGTTATTACCAGCAGGAAATATTTGTAGTAGTTCTGGAGGTTGAAGAACAATATTTAGTAAAACTTTGCCCATAGAATAGCACACGCCGTTAGTTTCACCAGTCCATTTTTTCGCCTGACATTGTCCACAAACTTCTACCGTCTTCTCAATGGAAACATTTGCATCTTCCGCATAAGTAAGACTTGGTTTGTAATTGCGTGAGGATTTGTTTCATATTTGAGCATTTTCAGAAGCAACCAACATGTCCATGATGACACGAAATGCATATTATTTCGCTAAGAGAACATGGTGGGTATTTCAAAGTGGGTGCACAACTGAGACCGCATTGATCCAATATCCTATGTTACTCAAACAGAAGTTATCTCGAATGGATGAGGCTACCCATTTCCATTTCAACCAAATCGTCCCGATGACACCAGGGACTCATCTTCCTCTACGCAGCAACGTTACTGCGAAGGTACAGGAGTCAATGAAACTGCTACCTTTTCGGTCGCAGACGTAAGACATGTCCTCAGTCATATACGACCAGACAGCTCACCCGGACCGAATGGGATCCCTAAACTGATATTCAAAGAACTCTTGACCGAGTTATCTGCGCCTCTTTCATCTCTGCTTAAGCTTTCCATGAGAGCAGGAGTGGAAGAATGCAAACGTCGTACCCTTACATGAGGGAGGTCGCACGATGGCTGCAAACAGCTTAAGGCCAATAAGCTTGACTTGCCTTTCCTGCAAAATGATGGAAGTCCTTGTCAAGCAGGCCATACTAAGATGTTGCGGTGAAAATGTCATCATTCAAAATTTCCAGCAGGGCTTTCGGTGATGGCGCTCCTACCTTTCAAATTTGCCGATTTCACTTGAGGTCTGGACAAGCGCTTGAAAAGAGGGTTTCGAAGTGGACGTTGTGTATACAGATTTCGCAAAGCTTTTGACAGGGTGCCCCATCAACGCCCTCTACATAAATTAAGCGTTTTTAGCATTAAGGACAAATTTTGGACTGGATCAGGGCACTTATGGTTGGTCGAAAACAACGCGTTTGCATCGGAGAGGATAAAACGGACTCGGTGGACATAGTTAGTGGTGATACTGAAGGCTCCGTTTTCATACCTTTGCTCTTCAGTCTCTATGCTTATGATAGGCTTCGAGAACTAGACTTCGGTAAAATCATGTTTGCCGATGACCTTCAGCACTGGAAGGTCATTAAGCGCCGAAATAACTGAGAAGATCTGCAAAGTAATATTTGCAAACTGTGTATAGGGACCGAGAGATTGCTCCTAGATTTCAATGTGCGAAAGTGTGCCGTCCTCCACGTGCGTCCAACGAACTACCCCATGCTCTACAGCATGAAAACATATTACCTGAAAAACACTCAAACTCCTGTTGACTCTTTACACAAGGACTTCGGCATTTGGACACAGAGCAATCTGAAGCCATCGTCACAATGTGTCAAGGCTGCAAATAAAGCCGCGGGACTGCTACACGCTATCCAAAGGGTTTTGCTAGCTTTCTACATAGATCTCCCCGGCAAAGAGTACGGTATAAACGTTCGACCACACCTAGAATACGGTATACAGTCAACGATGCCATGGCTTCCATAAGGCACAACATGTCGGGCAGCGTCGGCCAAAAAAGCTAGAATCAGGTGTAAAAACCACTCTTGTAAAGACATACTGGCGTGTCTAAATTAACTCCCTCTGTATTACAGGCAACAACGAGGAAATGTTATCAAAGCTGACAGGAATTTACACGGTCTTGAGAAATGATTGCACTTTGAGGACATGTTTCAGTGGCACATTTTATCTCATCTGCATGGGCACAAAATGAAGCTGCGCACGAAGATGCCCAATCTCAATTTCCGCTCTAAATTCTTCATACAACGGTCCACACAACAGTGGAATAACCTGCCGCAGTCAGTTGTGGAGGCCACTTCCCCACCGTCGTAAAAACAACGCTTGGACAATTAGATGCATTCCCTGTTTTACCTCGAAATCTCAACTCCAAATACCATACTTATTTGTAAAAACAATGGCACTCACTGTTTGCCAATACTATGTTAGCGGTAGTCGTTTTTTTCACGTGTGCTTTCACATATGTATCTGACGCACAGGAACGTAATCAATAGGTCTTCTAAAGCATTGCCTATTATCCTCACCAGATAAACTGAAACCCGACGATAGTAACAACTGCGCAACTGTCTACATTGTTCCATACGCAGCTCCGAAGCACAAACTAAGGACCAGTTCAGGTAACGAATCAGTGTAGGCATCTCCAGCATCAACTTCCTCCACAGTACAATTCAATGATCCCTTTAAATAGCCCTTGTCTAATCAACGGACCTGATGGAACAATTTGCAATACTCGAGAGGCAACTAACAGCACGTCATGTCAATAGTGCCAGTGTGTTATGCTGAGGCTACCAAGACCCCGACGAATACTGCAGACTTGTAAACTCCTATTTCACTTATAGGCAGGTGTGGCGTCAATTACGTCACTGAGAGTTTCCTCTTGACTTAACATATTTTGAGGCAGAGGAGGCAGTGGATCTGGCTTTAAAGCATGTCATGGCTGGATATATCACCTATTACGCCCAATATTAAGTTTACTGGTCAGATCATTATTTACAGGATTGGATTCAGAATAAAACAACACATCGCCTCATGGCATTTTCTAAGCAACGACTTTGAGGACTGAGAATTAAGTATAAAATATGCTGCGATGGTGTTTCATCAAACAGCCCAAGATCTCAGATTTTCCTACAAGCTCCGCCGAACTCGACGTGAAGCCACCGGCAGTTCGAGTGATTTTTGATCTTATTTCATCTGCGGGCATATAGCAGTACTTCCTACCAAGCTCCTTACTCGGAATCTGGTCCTCTATCACAATAATCATTGGTACCTTCAAGACCAGGAGATTCAGCCTCTCCGTACATATGCATGACGGAACATTTTGCGAGAACACTAAACCAAGCATGGCACTTAGAGCCCAACAATTAATATAAGGCAAAAACACAATTTCTGAAGCAATGTAAGTAAGTCACTGGAGGAAATTAGGCGTACTTTTGTGAAGACTATCAATATGGACCTTCAAGTAGCTCAAACATCCAAATCTTTTGCCACAAATTTCACAGGAGTGCGGGCGCAGGTCTAAAATATAAAAAAAATGCACAAGTGTATCTTGTTCAGATCTATGTTTGCAAATACGAAATATAATGTGGAGCTAGGTCTCAAAAAATAGGACCATGGCCTCCAGCGTGCATATATTCCTGAAAAAAGACTAAGTTATATGTTCAAGGCAACTGAAGATTACAACTCACAGCGATAAGCGTTGTGTAGTTACACTTCAATGTCAGTCTGTTGAGGTGCAGAAGCAGATCCACATTAGCTTAATTGCTACTACGGAAGATTCCCGGTCTATCGTATATAAAAGGTGAAAAATCCGACCGTGCAGTATTCAGCGTTCTGGACGCTTGCATAGCCTCGAATGAACATCTTCGGCTAGCGTACGAGGTCAACTCGTCATACGTTCATCAACCCTATTTTGCAGAGAAGATGAATTAGTGTGGAACAAGTACAAGTAAGTAAGTGTGGTGGCACTGCGCAGATGTTTGCCGAAAGAACCACGAATGCACGGTGGGAAAACTATAAAACAAATGACCAACGATACCAGCAGCCACATAATATTCTACATGACGATATATTGTACCGATAACCGTACTAATTCACGGATGCGACACTTAAAGGTTATCCGAGCCTAGTCCTGGTTATTGTAAATACAGTGGGCAACTGCAATAAACGCAACACTAGGCATTATGTAGAAGTGACTCTGCAGAATTTCCCTTAAGAAAAAAATATTTCCGAGGCTACAAGTAAACACCTACAGTCCTTAAAGCCTTCTGTTTCAACGCATTTGACGCGGCACACATTAAAATGGTCAAACAATGGCAACTGTGAGACACTGAAGGAAGACAGTTCACCACTGAAGGAAGAGCAACGTACTTTTGTGCACACAGTCGACATGCCGCTTTAACGAACGACTGTGAGCAAAAGACCTGCCGCAGACGTCGCAAGTATGCGCTCGCAAACCTAAAAGGGAAGGAAGGCCTTCAGTGAGTAAAACGAGAATTGGGAGTACTTTCACCAGGCTGCTGTTGGAAAACATGTCTACCTGATGTCAAATCCTGAATGGCGGATGCCCACTCCGCAAATAACACCACAGCAGAAGACGAAAGGAACGCTTAGGCAACAACAGGGCGATAGTATCGAGAGAAGTATGCAAGATGCAAAGGCAAAAGTTTCCGAAACTTTACAAAACCCGATTTGGAAAAGCAACAAAGCCAACGAATGTGATGTGAACAAAAGAGGAATAAGTTAATCTCAAAGGAAAAGCTGAAGCCTTCCGTTTCCATTGAAAATGAGCAAACGATGAGCGGCTAGCAAGAATTGAAAATCACCAGATTTTAAATGTGTATGATAGGAACTGCTTATCTGAATGGGAATCAGCGCTTTCTAGACTTTATCCCCTATACATCTTGAGAGTAACACGATCCACGTGGTATAATATTTCCGCTATATGCAGCATGCTAGACAAGTGAGTGAGGAGCATATCTGTCTTCCCGCGCAAAAAAATACGAAACCTCAGATTACATCACGAAAGAAGTGCGTCGTAAGGATCAGACTTTAGAAGTGTGCAAGCGCAAGGGAACTAGACAACGTTTAAATGCATACCGTTCTTCAGATTTCACATTGAAAAGCACAATTAAACGCCTCTGTGCGTAAAATCCAACCCCACCTCCAAGCTGGTGCGCGCCGGAAACTTGCTTTTGCTTGGCTAACGGGGCTCTGGTAGGGGAGCAAGACCGGGGACCTAGCGCCAATCCCCTTTTCTCCACGAAACACGGAATTGACTTTCTTGACTTTCTACACTTTCATGAATCACAACTATACGCAACATACGATCTCTGCTACGGCGTCCGCGGGAACCGACTGTTAACAGCCAAATCCCTTTCTGAATACCGTGTTGCTGTGGCGTGTCTCTCTGAGGTCCGCTTACCTGGCACTGGCCACAAACTGCTGCAAGTACCAAGAACTGACTCTGCGTACCATCTCTACCACAGTGGTGTGTCCGACAACTCTGGACTGTATGGTGTCGCTATAGCTTTGGCCGATGAATTTCACTCGAGTCTGCTAGAGTGGGAGGCTGTCTCACCGCGGATCGCTTGGATCCGTTTGAAAAGTGCCCCAGTCAACGTTTCCATCATCTCGGTACATGCGCCTACTCTGGCTGCTGATGACAGCATAAAAGATGACTTCTACGGTGACCTCCAGCGAACAGTTGACCGCATCGCAAGAAGCGATCTACTCGTCATTGCCGGTGACTGGAACGCCCGACCAGATGTGTGTGACACTGGAACCCGTCATGTGGTAGACAAATTTGCTGTCGGAGCGCAGTGTGCCAACGGTGAGCGCCTAGTCAACTTCGCATCGTCTAACCGTCTCGTTGTGTCAAGCACCCGTTTTGATCATCAGCGCCACCACCTTGTCACTTGGTACTCAAATGACGGGCATATCCAGGCCCAAATAGATCACATCCTTGTCCGAGCATGCTGGGCCAGCTCGGTCTTGGATTGACGAGCCTACCGCGGTGCTGATACAGGAAACGCTCATGCATCGGACCATGTCCTACAGCGGACAACCCTTCGCTTGCGTTTGAGAGCTATTCACAGACCCTCCCGACCACAGCGGATCGATGCTGCAAAGCTGAAGTCCTCTGCTGGCGACGCCTTCCACTTAGCACTCCAGAACCGTTTCGACGGCCTGTACCCTGACGCCCGAGCAGACCCAGAGCCCGCGTGGCAGTCCCTGAAGGCCGCGATGTCAGAGCTGGCATACACCCATCTGGGCGAAACCCGACGGCGACATCGCGACTGGATCACTAGACCCACGCTTGAGTTAGCTGAGGAGGCCGGCCGAGCCAGACTCACTGGCTCCCCCACTTACAGAGAGCTGCGGCGCCAAACGACAAGAACCATCCGAGCCGATAGGAACGCCTACTGGAGCGACTTTGCCACGGAAACGGAGCGAAAGCTACCAGAGGTGACACCCACAAGCTCTACCGACTCTTAAAGCAGGCCAGCAGAGGTTTGGGGAACACCACCGAGACTTTACTGGATCGCAACCGTGCTGTAATCACTAAGATCGATGACCGGTTAGAGAGATGGCGCGAGCATTTCTGTGACCACCTTAACCATGATCTCCCTGTGATGTCTGACCTGTCGCCCAATGCGGACGATCCCCACCATCTGTATGAGTGCAACACAGAGCCACACAGTGTAGAGGAAGTTGTCTCCATTCTCTTGAGGCTACGCAACAACAAGGCACCTGGTGAGGATGACCTCCCGCCGGAGCTCTTGAAATGTGCACCCGAGGTTATTGGGCCCTGGCTACAACAAATATTTGCCAAGATATGGGACAGCGAAGTTGTGCCCTCTGACTGGAGAAAAGCAGTGATCCTCCCTTTGTTTAAAACAGGCGACAGACGAGCGTGCAGAAATTACAGAGGCATTAGCCTTATCGATTTAGTGGCGAAAACATTTACGTCTCTTCTTCTCAAACGTTTCCAAACTGCGAGAGACCAGCGCACTCGCCCAAACCAGAGTGGATTTCGACCAGGTCATGGCTGCACCGACCAGATTTTCAATCTCCGCCGTGTACTGGAACTGAGATGGGGTCACCAACAACCCACTGTTCTATGCTTCATCGACTTTGCTGCCGCATTTGAATCTGGTGATCGCAGTTCGCTGTGGAACATAATGAGGACGGACGGCCTACCACGTAAGCTACTCAATCTCATGCAGGCATACTATCGTGGCACTTCCACACGGGTGAGGACGCAGAACGGTGACACGGAAGCCTTTAGCGTCAGAACGGGAGTCCGCCAAGGTTGTGCCCTTTCACCAACCCTGTTCAACTATGCGGTGGACTGGATCATGACCAAAGCACTGGATGACTTCCCGGGAGTGCAGTTTGATCGCTCGAAATGGGTGACTGACTTGGCGTATGCTGATGACGTCGTCCTCTTTGGCGACAACTGTAATGCAGTTCCGCAGGCGTTGGACAAGGTCAATGAGCGTGCCCGATCCATCGGATTACGCCTAAACGCGACGAAGACCCAAGTCATGCTCTCCTGTGTGCCCCCTACATCTGTCACTCCTATTGTTCTCGACGGCGCTCCTCTCGAAAAGGTCGACTCGTTTAGATACTTAGGCTCTTTGGTCACGGAAACGGGTCAAGGTGTCGACGAGGTTGTATCACGCGTCAACCGTGCCTGATCTGCCTTCTACCGACTGTGCGCTCCTTTATGGAATAGAAGGGAAATATCACTACGCACAAAGTCCCGTGTTTACCAAGCAGTGGTTCGATCTATCCTGCTCTATGGCGGAGAGACATGGCCTATGCGTGTTGAGGACATGAGGCGCCTTGAGGTGTTTGACAATGACTGCCTACGCCGCATCCTTCATCACCGACGCGTCGACCGAATTCGCTGCTCCGATCTCCGCCGACGCTGTCACCTGGACGCTCTCCCTCCACTCCTGCTTCAGAGACGACTTCGGTGGTTCGGGCATGCGTCCCGGCGTGATGATGGTGAGCTGATTCGTGACCTGCTTGTAGCGACGCCTCCCCCCACCTGGCACAAACGTCGCGGCGGACAGCTAAAAACTTGGACAGCAACGGTCAAGCAGGATCTTTCGTCAGTTTCCGGCCCATGCGTCTACGGCCTACGCCAGTGGAACCGTGAATGGATGGTGCTCTCGTGTGAGCAGGCGCAAGATCGACGCGCCTGGACAGCTGTGATTAATGATGCAGTCAACGTCAAAACTGATGCCGGCTCAACCCGCCCGAGGTGAATGCCGTTACAAGTACAAGTAAGTACGGCGGTTTTGAATAAGCCAGCTGCTGAACGGCAGACGGTGAAAATAATGTACATATTTACCCCTTCAATTAAAAAAACAATAAATGTGCCGGGTTGAGTCGTTCTACACCACAGGACGATTTGTAACTCGAAAATCACCAGAATACAGGCTATGAGAAACTGCTCACCCAGACGATGCCGACTTTCCAAATCACCGGTGTGTTTCTCGACAGAAGGGTCTTCGCTCTCACGCTTTGGATTGGGAATCTCTGTCAAAGGGTTGTACCGCAAAATAATCGAGATACCTGGAGTGTCTGGGGCTGTAATTAAGCCTGTAGTCAGCATGTTATTAGACGGAGATAGCCTACTTCTTGCATTAGATTTTTCTGCTGACACACTTGAAACAGCCGACGGTGAAAGGTTTGGATTCTCGATTTCATCCCACAAAGTTGATGATGTTAGAGATGGTGGTGGTTGCCATTCATCACCGCTACTTGAATAATCACATTCATTGGAGCCATGTTCTTGGAGAGAAATAAAAAAACTTCGGTGACGCTGCAGCTGATTAGGGTCAAGTAAAACTTACAAGTCGATTTGCCCAGACTGACTCGTTGGCCTAAAACTATCATAGACACCTACCAAAAAATTTTCAATATACCTGATAGCCTCCCAACGTATACTGTTTTTGGCCTGTTACTTCTTCCTGCAAAAGGAAAAATATGCAATAAATAAAGCGTATATATATAGATGTAAAAGTGTCCAGTGCAGCATTCGAAACAAATATGGGCGGCGAATGCGTCAAAAAATAAACAGGCTTGCCTTTTTGATTCCGACAAGCAGTAGGGAAGGAGCTGTTTTTGACATTGAGCTTGAAAAACGAAATAAAGTAGTTAGACTTCGTGGTCGACCTACTGCGAGAGAACAACCCATATACCATGCAATAGGTTACACACCTACAGAAACCAAAATAAAAATCCAATACATACAGTAAAAACATATAAAGGCCAAAGGGTTTGACGCTTTGCGATAGAAATAGGACCATTTTTTCCTCATATTGTACTGATTAGATCTATACCCATCACAAAAATGTACCTTAAAGAGCAGTATAGGAGCCATTATCCAGGTGCCATTAAGAGCTCAAAAAATTGAAATAAGGCAAAAAGCCCAATTTCTGAAGCTACTGGACGAAAAGAAGAGCATTTTTCTTAAATCTATGCATTAGGACCTTCACGTTGATAAAATATACAATTTTGGCCGCAAATTTCATAGGCTTATGGGCGACTTTTTAAAATACAAAAAATGTGGATAAATATACATTGTTGAGATCTGTGGACGCAAATACCGTAAAGAATTTCGAGCTTGGGCTTTGAAGAAAAAGGACCACGGTATTCAAAATATATGTCTTCCTGTTAAGAAATTAGATGAAAATTGCAAAGCGAATGATGATCTCAATCCAGAAGAATGAGGGTGGCGCAGATAAACTTCACTATCAGTCTGTTGAGATGTATATGCAAGCCCACAATAGCTTTCCTGCTTCTACGAAAGATTCGTAACCTATCGCATTAAAAAGATGAAAAATCCGAATGAACAGTATTCAGCGTTCTGGACTGTAACAAAGAATCCAATGAACATCTTCCGCTAGCCTGGCCTGTCCTACGGCCATGAGCCATTTTTTCCACAGCATTTGAATTAGTGTGACGGCACTGCACGGATTTTTACCGGAAGGCCATGAATGTACGGTGGGAAAATTAAAAAAACAATTGACCAAAGCTACCAGCAGCAACGCAATATTCTACCTGACGTTATATTTAACCGATGACCGTACTTATACAAAGTGAGAAACTTTAAGGTTCTCCGAGCCAAGTATAATGAGTGCGATCCTGTTCATCTCAGATAAAAATGGCGACTGAAATAATTGCCACACTAGTTGTTACAGTGATGTGACTTTGCCTAATTTTTTCTTATTAAATCTTCACGTCCCACACTACAGGTAAACGCCTGCAAACCCCGCAATCTAACACTGCTTGAGGAGAATCACGATTGCTTTTTACAGATTTACTCATGTGTAGAAAAACTGTCAACAACTCCAATTTTACGTTTTAAGGTGTTAGTTCTTCCGACGGTGAATGTCTTACTCCGTGACGATACCTCATGATATTATTTCACAAAGAGAAGATCGTGTGTATTTAGACGTGGGTGTACAGCTCCGACCACATTACCCAGTATCCTATGTGATTAAGGTGGTATTGATCTCAATTATGTGTGTCTTTTCATTTCTTTCTCAGCCAAATCGGCTTGCTGATCTACAGGACTCGGCCTGCTTCAAACAACAACTGCTTGCATGAATTCGTAGAAATATCACGCAAAGGCTTAAAATTCCTGTTAAGATACAAACCTGAGAAGTATCCCGCGGAAGAAGATTTCTGACAAACGCTAGGCAGACTGGAGTGGTCATTTCTGCTTCATTAACCTTTGTTTGCCCGTTTTTGACAACCCCAGATTCTGTGGGGTGGGCGTGGTTGTAGATCGATACCAAAAGCTAATAGAAATTGCGCCACTTAATATGATGTTTCATGCGCAAATGCGGGCACAATTTGAGGAGTAGTTCATGTAACGAATCAGTGAAAGCAGCTGTAGCATAAACTTTGTCCAGTGAACAATTCATTGCACCCTACCGATTGTTTTGTATAATCGACTGACCTGCCGGAAGAAACAGTTCGAAAATTTCGAGGGGCAAGTAACAGCTTGTCAATGGTTTCAGTGTGTTATGCCAAGACCCCCGAGAACCGGGCGAGTACTGCAGATCTGAAACCTTCCAATTCACTCATGGGCAGGGGCGGTGTCAATTAATTCACTGAAAGATTTTCCTTGACTCAACATGTTTTGAAGAAGAGGAAGCAGGATTAACGCATTAAGGTGTGCCGTGGGTTGATATATCCGGGTGAAGCGCTCGCACGTTTTTTCCCCAATATGAAGTTAACTGGTCAAATCATCATTCATGGGGTTCGGTTAAAAAATCAAATAACACGTTGACATTTGACATGTTGCCTGCAGTGGCCTTGAGGGCCATGATCTTTTATCTGAAATATGCTGCGTTAGGCTGGTATTTGATCAAGCAGCCCAAGATTTTGGATTTACCTTCGACATCCGCCGTAACCTTCACTTTCATGGAATTTTGCGGAAAGCCACTTGCATTTTTGCGTAGGAATGCATGCATTTTCTTGGGGAAACCATATAATACATGCCACGCACAGCTCGCAGCTGTGTGATAGGCGGTAGTAATGATGTGCGCGCAGCCGAGCAGTTTAGAAAACTCACGGAAGAATGAAGATGTAAACTGGCTTCCGCGGTCAGCGGCGAGGATAGCTGGAAGACCGAAATTGGCTATCCAGTGCGTAAGGAAGCCAGATGAGTTTTCCCTGCCGAGGTGTCCAAGATGGGAACGACATGGGCCATCAAGTGAATTTATCAATAATGGTCAGAATATGCGTGAAACCACGCGATGGAGGAAACGGTCCGACAAAATCCAAGTGGACGTGGCGGAAACGGGCATCGTTAGCTGCTAACGTACTGTGGGGTGAAACGGTATGGCATTGGACATCGTTCTTTTGGCAGGCTTAGTACTGCTTTTTCCAAACCGCGATGACGGGGTTCATCTTGGGTCACGCGAAACGAGCTGAAAGAGGCTTGCAACCGGCATGAACACCCGGGTAAAGCAACGAATGTAAATGATTGAATACGTTTTTATGATAAGAATATGGTACCACAGGACGAGGAGTACTTGTAGACCATTCACGCACGATTGCTTTAGGCGATGCTGAGAGGGGATCCTCCTGCAGCTGTAGCAAAAAAAGATGCTTGCATTTCAATGATGGTGTCATTAAGCATCTGCGCCTCTTCTAGCTTCATCAGGTCGAACGTGGTTGTTAGGCTGTTGAACCAGTGGACGGGACAGAGTGTCAGCAACAACATTATCAGTGCTGCGGACATAATTAATATCTGAGATGAATTGCGAAATTAAGTCACGATGACAAACTTCTCGCGGAGAATACCCTTCTGGCCGTGTGGACCTGAAAATCTCTCCCTTCAAGCAAATGGCGAGAGTGTTGGATTGCCAGGTAAATGGCAATGAGTTCATGCGAGAATGTACCATAGCGAGTCTGCGCTGGCTGTAAGAAAAGAAGGCTAGCGGCTGCAACTATTCGTTGACTTGTTGCTGCAGAACTGTGCCTATGGCTATGTTGAAAGCATTAGTGATAAAAATAAGCTGTGTATCAACATCGGTGCTGAAATGATACAGCAGAGTGACGTCAGCGAGCGCTTGCTCGGTTGCCTCGAATGCTCCAAAAGCACTGGGTGGAAGCTGAAGCGACTTGGCCTTCGACTTCAAAAGCTTTTTCAAAGGTGCGATGGTTGTGGCTTAATTTGCTATGAAACGCCGGTAGTAGTTGCTTAGGCCGATAAAAAGGGGGCGCCATGTAATGGATTGCGGGTCTAGGAAAGAAAAACAAACTTTGCGAATTCTCTGAAGGGCGTGTGATCCCGTGTTTGTTAAGGTGATGGCCTAGAATATCCTGAGAAGTAACGCTAGAGGGCACTTATGGATTTTCAGCTATAGACCATTTTGCTGAAAATGATCGAAAACTTGGCGTAAGCGCTCCAGGTGTTCCTCGCGTGACGAGCTCACGACAAGGATATCGTCACGAACGCGAAGTTTAGACCGCGCAAGATGCTATTGACGAAACGCTGAAACTTTTGGGCCACATTGCGTGAGCCGAAAGGCATGCGAAGAAATTTAAACAGGCCGAAAGGAGTCGTGACATTGCTTTTAGGAATATACTCCTCCGCGACCGGTATTTGATGGTTAGCTCGGACGAGGTCAATGTTAGAAAAAATCATCTTGCCAGCCAGCAGGTGGTAAAAGGTCTTGAATGTGGGGTACCCGGTAGCGGTCCGGGACTGTAGCTCGATTAAGAGCGCGTTAATCGCCGCATGTTCGCCAGTCATTTGATGACTTCTTGGGAACCATGTGCAGTGGCGAAGCCCGTGGACTTGACGACGGACGTATAGCCCCCAAACTCAACATCTGCTCAAATTAATTCTTCGCGATCTGCAGCTTCTCGGGATGGAGCCGGCATGGTTGAGCATGAACGGGTCTGCCGGAGGTAGTGATTTGATGTCGAACCGCATGTTGAACCTGCTCCGCAAACTGACAAGGCTTAGGGAGGGACAAGTAAACCCTCAAGATGTAAGAGAATGGCGGGCTTGGCATGGCCAATTGTATGCGAGTGGAGGACTAACGCAAAAATACCCTGACAGTGAACAGCTGTGTGGATAAATCAATGAGCTTGTTGTGTTTGATGTCGACTGTGAGGCCAAATGTGACAATAAATTCGTTCCAATTATAGGGGACTGGACGTCAGCCCGGATGAAAACGCACTTGAAGCGACGACGAAGCCCAAGATCTAAAGTGAGGGACCGCTGAACGTCCGCGGCGATGGTGGTGATGTTCGCAGTCTGTAGTGCAAACTGCGAAGGCTGGAGACGATGACTTCGAGGAGGTGGTAAAATTCTCACCTCGGCACACGTATCGATTAGGAAACGGAACCCAGTGAACTTGTTTGAGAAGTATAATAGGCGACTCGGACGCGCCTTACTATCTGCAGTCGTCGCATTACTGGTTTGCTGGGGGAGAATTCGTCGTGGGATCCCGGATATGTGCTATTTTATTAAAACCACCTACTTACCAAATTTTGATAAATTTCAGAAAGGGCTACTGAAATTTG
>JAYGXS010000003.1:1086409-1102538 GCA_036362985.1 Ligula intestinalis | reverse complement strand
TTGCCAACCATTTCCTGGGTTCCCTTCGGCCGTGGTCATTTGCAGCAATACGGATTCCTACCCTACCCTTTTTGAAGTTGTCCCATTCCTTTCTCTTGCTGGTCTTCTTCTTCACGAAAACAGCCTGGATTTCATGCCTTCATGAAAGCTTTCGTGCCCCGCATTATCCCGTATTTTATGATTTTGCGTACGCTTTGGCGCCCCGTCACCTTTCACCCGCCAATTCCTATATGTTTTAAAGCATGCTTGAGTTGGCCCGCAAAACAGCTCGTTCCTTCAGAGTCATCTTCAATCCTCCTTCTGGTGACTGTCTTCGATTAACTGATCTGATCAGCATTAATCGTCAAACTAACGGCTTCAACGCCTCCCTTTCTCGGGCACTTTTACTTCATGCCCAAAATCAGATAATCTTTTTCGTTGCCGGCCAATTGCTTATTGGTGGAACGCATTCTTGGGTCAACCCTTACAAGGCACACTTGGACAAACGGGCGTCCATGCGTAAAAATTTAAGATATAAGACCAACCTTCATGCCCCAGCATATATTACCCGCCCTTACTGGATATCCCATTGACTGTGTTGGTGTCCGTTTGCACCGTGGCCCAATTTTCCGGGCACCTTTCTCTCTAGTAGCACTGCTCACAATCCACCTTTACTTACTGTTTTCCGTCCATGCGTACAACGCCAGTGTTAAACGTCAATCTTCATTACGCAACAAAACTTGCCCGTCTTGTCAGTATAACCCGTCGCCCGTGTTGGTTAACCGTTACACTACACCATAGACAAGCCTCGTTAAATGTGTCCGGTTCATTCTCTTAGTGATTGGTTCCTTCAATGAATCAGCCCGGAGTTACAACATTCATGGACGCTTTGCCGCAAGTACTCGCCCAGATTGACTGCTCTGCAGTTAAACGCCTCCTTGGATCGGCTCTTAAAAGGTACACTTCAATGGAAGGGAGATCAGTCATGGTCTCCGACGTAGCCAACGTGCGTTCAAATATCCGGTTTACCGGTTTTCGCAATTCCATGTTCATCCTACGGGTTGATGGGGTAAAATAACCGATAGCTAAACCCTTCCTCCGCTTGCTGATGTCATTTGTGCTAACCAATCACGGCCCTTACCCGCTCAAATTGCTTCCCGCGGAGACCTTCCAATTACAATTCTCCATCCATGCGCACAACGCCAGGGTTAAATGTCTATCTTCCTACCACAACAAAGCGTTTTCCGCCTTTGCTTGGTTACTGGTCCACCGTGCTGGCATCTCCCTTACACTTAGCCATAGCTCAGCTTCGTAAAACGTGAAACATGTATTCTCTTGATGATCGGCTTCTTCACGTGATCAGTCTGATCTCTGTGGGACATGGAATGGACCGATCTCCGGTCCCCTTCCGTTAGCACCTGCAAGGATGTTGAGGCTAGTTGTTCAGGTGGACGCTTTCCTCATCTCCTGGCTATTTTCGTGATCCTAGGACGTGATCTTTCCTGAAACAGTAGGTTTGGACGTGTTTGTGTATGCTTTTCTTCAGTTTTAGTGGCGCTTGGACCCATTGGCTGGTGCCTGATAGCTAGCTCCGTCAATATGGATTCAAGGTGCTGATTTCCACTGGCTTTGTCCAGTGGCTTTAATTTGTCATGCCGATCCATACGGACTCTAACTTTGATATTTCGGAGCCACATGACTCTTTGCAATTGTCGTAGGCCATCTGGAAATCCATGCCGTCTGTGTCAATGCTCTTAACTTTCTGTGACTTCTGCCAGTTGGTCACGGTGACCGGAGGGTTTATACGCTGACGGGTCGACGAGCATGTCTGTTTGTCTCGCGGGAAATTTTGGTCAATGAGTTTGCGGGAGGATTTTATCGTGGCACCCCTGTCAATGCATTTAACTTTCTGTGAGTCACACAAATCGGTTGTAGTGGTCGAGTGGCTTAGACGCACACTCCAGGACTTCCTGTCCGAAATTCTGGACTAGATACGTCGACGACACCTTTGTCGTAATCAAAAGGAACGACGTTCAGAGCTTTAAGACCTTACTGAATTCTATATTCCCTGACATCCAATTTACGATGGAAGAGGAAGATAACGACGGGTTGCCTTTCCTGGATGTGCATGTCAAGAGGACTTCCGAGGGGAGGATAAAAACTACGGTCTATCGGAAGGCAACGAACACCAAACGCATCCTGCAATTCCAAAGTAACCACCCAATTGGTCACAAACGCAGTTGCGTTAGATCTCTATTCCAACGCGTTCAAACGCACTGCAGCGATGAAGACGGGAAAAAGGCGGAGGTGAAATACATCGATTCCCTGTTAATATCTAACGGTTATCCGCGATCCTTCATACGTGAATGCCGACGAGGCCCATCCGAAGCCGACCAGACGACGAAAAACCAAAGTTCTGGCTAGCAATCCCCTACGTGAAAATTGTTTCGGAGGCGACAGCTCGACTCCTGAACCCTTTCGGAATTGGGGTGGCCCACAAACCCGATTCAACCATACGGCAGCAGATAATGAGACCTAAGGACCCGCTTCCGGCAACGGAACAATCTGCAGTGGTCTACAGCATACCATGCCAAAATTGAGGTGCAAGGTATGTTGGTGAAACGGGTAAAGGCCTCTGCACAAGACTGCATGAACACCAACTTGCAGTCGATTTCGAGGATAAACTGTCACTGGTATACGGCCACATGGACCGGGAGAAGCACAAGCTCGCTTTCGAAAACGCCAAAGTCATCGGCCGATCCAACGACAAGATGACCAGATTGGTGCTTGAAAGTTGGGCATCCGTGGGCACAATCAACAGCCTATCAGACCCTCCAGACAAGACTCCAATCAGCCCCGACGAGGCCGCTGCCGGCGCTAGCAAGCGACTTGCAACTTCGTTAACAGTGGCCACCGACGCGGCAAAGGAGGAGAACTAATCGCGACTCCAACGACCGACATGAGTCATCAGTCCACCGATGAGCCCAAACATGTGAGCCGGGTCCGAGCTTTGAATGCCAACCGGTCAAGCCACCCGAGTATGGAAGGAGAGCCGATAGTAGCCGGCCAAGTGCACACAATACGCACACAGACCTGATGACGACAACAACAAACGTACAGGCGACGGGGGATGTAGGAGGACGGGCAGAGAGGGCCCTTCGCCGCGCATACGACCGGGAGGACTCACCTACCCACCGACGGGCACCGGGCCTGGAACGAGGGCTGATCCGCGCATCCGGCTCAGAGGGGAGGTCGGGTGGTGGTCACACTACCGGTCCGGTTAACGTAGACGCGTTAACGACACACGGACAGGCAACGAATGACACACACGGGCGCCAGCCACCCACAATGGAGGTGCCGCAGCCAATCAACGGACAGCACGAAGTTCAGCGCTCGTGCGTCAGCCATCGCTACAACACCAGATGGTCTGCGCGGCATTCCAACTCTCGGCAAGCAGGAACAAACAACCCACCATTCTGATGATGGAAAATAGTGTATTTCCGAAACGTCAGCACGATTACAGTGTGGTCCACGACAGCGCCTTGTTTTCTTTTTCGCCTTCTTTGGGGGAGTATGATAAGGATAATTTATCTGGACCTCGTATCTTCACCGATGTTAATTCATATTATGGGCGCACAGCCCTCCGATCAGCACGCAGATGGGAGACTTTTGCCAAACGAGATTCATCCACCTACGCCCAGCTGAAGTTCCTGCACCGTTGCCTTGATAAGGATGTCCTGCCGAAATGCCTCCGCTACAGCCTGCCAGTTCAGAACGAACTCTGCCGACGGACAATGGCAGAATTCAAAAAGAAGATGATCAGGGTCTTGATACGAGACTGCCATTCTCGGATCCATAACAACGAACAAGAAATACAACAGCTTTCCTCCCTTTGCCGGTCGATGTTTAGCGCGCACGAGCTAAAAACTCTAGAAGCCACAATACTCAATACCGCACAGAGTCACCGACGGCTACGCGACAGCCAACTGCTTCAGAAGTTCGCCAGAATAGGTCCAACAAATCAGCCTCTGCTGATGGTGCCCTGGTCCATAACCTTTCATCACGTCATCTCACTCAACAACAGTTGGCAGTCTTATCCTACTACTAACGACTGTCTAATGGCAGCATGTGGATATTTCATAGGAATTAATGGGTTTTAACACGAATATACACTAACCATTTTGGTCTACAGCTATATACATTACATATGCTGAGATATACCGCGATCAGGAAATAATTTCTCTGAAGATTAAAATGACGCTCTTTCAAAACCGGTAGATCAACCAGAAAGCAGATGAGGAAAGCTGAAAGACAGTGATGGACCGAAGCCTACAGAGCTGTGTCAATCAGCGGCTGAATACCGGTAAAACACATGTCTGGGCCTTTTTTCAAGTACGTAGGCTGTTAGTTTGGTAAATTACAGCGTCAATTAATACTAATAACGAATGTATGATTGCAGCATGTGTATATTTCTCAGGGATTGAAGGGTTTCCACACGAATATACACTTACGGTTTCGGTCTTCGCCTGCAGACCTGAAATATTTTGATATATTCCGCGATCAGAAAAATATTATCTGCCGATTAAAAAGTTGAATTTGCAAAACAGGTAGATCAACCAGAAAACAAAAAGGGGAAAGCTGGGAGAGCCACTGATGAGCCGAAGCCTTCAAAACTTTGTCTAGAAGCAGCTGAATACGGGTAAAACCTTCACCTCGGGCTTTTAGCAAATACGTAGTCTGTTCGTATGGTAAATTACAGCGTCCATTACTTACGACTCTCTGATGGTAGCATGTGTATATTTTTATAGGTGTTAATGGGTTTCATTATGAATATACACTAAATATTTTGGTCTTCGTCTATACACCTTAAATATACTGATACATGCCGTGATCAAACATCAATTTTTCTTGATATTCACAAGATGAATGTTCAAAATTAGTATATCAACAAGAAAGCAGATAGGGAGAGTTTAACGACACACCGATGAGCCGAAGCCTTCAGAGCTGTGTCAAGCAGCAGCAGAACACCGGCGAACCACGCGTCTTGTTCTTAAACCAAGTACCTAGGCTGTTAGTATGGTAATTAACAGCGTCAATTTATACTAATTAAGAATGTTTGATGGCAGAATGTGCATATTTCACAGGAGTTGATGGGTTTTATCATGAATATACACTTACCATTTCGGTCTACGCCTACAGGCCTTAAATATACTGATTTATACCGCGATCAGAAAATAATTTATTTGGAGATTTAAAAGCTGATCTTTCAAAACCGGTAGATCAACCAGAAAGCAGATAGGGAAAGCTGGGAGACCTTCTGATGAGCCGAAGCCTTCAGAGCTGTGTCAAGCAGTGGCAGAATACCGGTAAAACACGTGTTTGGGCCTTTTCGCAAAAACCTAGTATGTTAGTACGGTAAGCTACAACGTCAATATATACTTCTTACCACTGTCTGATGGCAACATGTGTATATTTACAGAGGTTGACGGGCTTCATCTCGAATATATATTAACGATTTCAGTCTACGCCTATAAACCTTGAATACACTGATACATACCTCGATCAGAAATTAATTTTTTTCTGGATATTTCAAGCTGAGCCTTCAAAATTAGTATATCAACAAGAAAGCAGATAGGGAGAGTCGAACGACCCACCGATGAGCCGGATCTCTCGCAGCTGTGTCAAGCAGCAGCAGAATACTTGCGAAACACGCGTTGGGGCCTTTAAGCAAGTACTTTGGCTGTTTGTGTGGTATAAATTAGAATCAATTATACTACTTACAACTGTCTGATGGCAGCATGTGTATATTTCAAAAGGGTTGACGGGTTTCAACACGAGTGTATACTTACGGTTTCCGTCTACACCTATAGACATTAAATATACTGATATAGACCGCTATCAGAAATAAGTCTCTCTGGAGATTAAAAAGCTGATCGTTCAAAGCCGTTAGATCAACCTAAAAGCAGATAGGGAAAGCTGGGAGAACCACTAATGAGCCGAAGCCTTCAAAACTTTGTCAGGCAGTGGCTGAATACGGGTAAAACGTTTAGCTCGGGCTTTTAGCAAGCACATAGTCTGTTTGCATGGTAATTTACAGCGTCAATTTACACTTCTTTCGAATGTCTTACAGCAGCATGTGCATAGTTTGCAAGAGTTGATGGGTTTTATCACGAAAATACACAAACCATTTCAGTCTTCGCCTATAGGCCTTAAATATACTGATATATACCGCGATTTGAAATTAATTTATCTGAAGATTAAAAAGCTGATCTATCAAAATTGGAAGATCAACCAGAAAGCAGATAGGGAAAGCTGGGAGAGCCACTAATGAGCCGTAGCCTTCAAAACTTTGTCAGGCAGTGGCTGAAATCGGGTAAAAATATTTGTCTCGGGCATTTAACAAGTACGTAGTTTGTTTGCATGGTAATTTGCAGCGTCAATTTACACTACTTACGAATGTCTGATGGCAGCATGTGCATATTTCGCAAGAGTTGATGGGTTTTTATCACGAACATACACTTAGTATTTCGGTGTACGCCAGTGATTGAACCAAAATTGAGATTTTCCTAGTAAGTCGTGAGCATATATTTCCTGAAAAATAAAGTGTTTTTGCACAAATGTGAGCAAAGTTTGCATCTAACACAATTTGGATTATTCCATGACAAGTCCGTCTTGTTTTGACATGCAGTGTATCGTAAACAGTTGACTAACGCATTTTAGCTCCTTCGAAGCATGTTGGCTTTTGGGAAGAAAACCTTAAGGGGAAGAGTCTCGTCTTTACCTTTTATTTAGGTAAATGTAAGCAAACGATCCTTAGCTACACTTACAGGCACAACCCATTAATACGTCAGAAAAGACAGATTAATTAGCAGGTACTGTAACGCAAACTCTTTTGTGTCTACAGCTTTGCGATAAATTTTAGTCAAGGAACTACGTTTGCATGTAAATTGTGTCAAATATAAACACGCGGTAAATGACATACTCCATATTGTACAGTGTCGATATAAAGTGAGGATATAGAACTTTGGTTTTATAAGAAAATTCTGATTGCATGGCCGTGAGCGTTTGTACGAGGAGATCCGGTTGGAGGAGAGTGAGAGCAAGAAAAACGTATGCAGTTCAGTGACTGTTGTCATGCTTTTTGTGAAGCTCGCAGAAGATTACTTTCTGCACCTAAAACTGACTTCATCAACGGCTGCTTCTACCGTTGATAGCAGACGCCATCAAAGAGCCTGAACGTAATCCACTGTGGAGGAACATTGTCCAGTATAAAAAGGAAAGGAAGTTTGAAATATTCCAGCTAAATTGTATCATTAACCTAAAGGAAGATTTTTATAAATTGGCAAAAATTGCCACTATATCATTGCGGCATTACCTTGGAAATAGGTAAAATGAACAGAAATTTGTCAGCTGTATATACAGCTGAAATGATTTCAAGAAGGTATAACAATCTATTGAATTTTTTTAAATACAAATCTCAAGCAAGACTAATTTCGGACATCTGTTGCGGATGTATTTTCTGATCTTTATAGGTTTTGTTAATTTGGCCAGTTAATAAATATTATCTATGTGGCCAACTTCATCAGAAGTAATGTCTTGACCTCATTATTTTCGCTAAGGGCTTTTTTAAATGTATCTGATTTTAAAGTTTCTGTCATGCAGGCTGACGAGAATCTACAGCAACGAAACAAATCCGGAGGAAGCAAGTAATCACCGAAAATTAATTAAAGGTAATTTAATGAAAACAAAATGTTTTAAATAACTTGACTAAGGAAATTTCGCTTTAAAATCAGGAAGTAAGCAAGCTTATGCACTAAAATTTTGAAACATTTTAACTATCTGACCGTGTCATTAGAATGCTTACGTCCAAAGAAAAAAATTGTTACAGAGCAAATTTTATTTACCTGAAGAAAAACATGAGTACATCTAATTTTTGTAGTATGAGCGCTGAAAGTTCCATTCCCGGGCGGTAACTCAGAAGAAGGAGGAGCATTCACGGGGTAGAAACCAAATGCAGCAGGCAAGCTGCCAGACTAAACGAGACAAAGCTCATCGGAGGAAATTTCATAGCAAACGCCTATTCTCGAACGTTTATTGAACGCACTTGAGTGCCTCCAAAATCTCGGACAGATCAGCCCTGCCCATCAATGTCCTGACGCATAATTCCGTGCATAAAATAGGTCTCCGAAATTTTGGTTGACCCTTCCAGCTTCTCGGAAAAGGGCTTTCCCGCAAGCCTATCTGCAGACTCCAATGACAATTTATAAGCTGAAAGACCATATACCTATACAACAAATGTCAAGCGTTAAATGCTGACTTCAGTGCGTCTGCAGCAGGCGGAATTGCGTTAGAATAATCGGCCGACAAATGCAAGCGCAAATGCATGAGCATGAGTTGGCTGTAAGAAGGTCCGACCCAAAGTCGGTGGTGGCAACCCATGCTGCAGAGCTGAGGAACGACTTAAACTCTGACACAGCTTAAATTGTGGGCCGAGGTGGTGAGCACACATCAGGACAGATTAAAGAAGCCCGCATGTCGACGGACTTCACAGTAAGTCACCCTATACAATATTCGCTCCTCCCCCTATGTTATTTTATGAACCCTCCTATCAGGGGACAGTCCCGGCATGACGGAACAGGGGCCTCCAACTTTCATCAAGGCCAACGTCTCTATGCCTGAAACAAGCCGTAGTGCAACGAGGCAAACGGACCCAACGCACACGTGGGCCAAACCAAAACACGCGGCACGGTGACAAACAGAATATACGAGGAGGCCGAAGGTGACACGCGATACAAACAGTTACTCACTCGCAATTGGCAGAACACGCACTTGGAAGAAGAAGCTAGCGATAGTTGAGCAGAATGTGAAATGTAGACCACTTAGGTAGTCACCTGGTAGAGTGCGTTCATTCTTTTAGTTGTAAATAAAGCTCGTTAAAAAGCAGGCGTCGTATCATGATGGAAATGACTTCAGAATGGACCACACGATAATCATTCTTGCGAACTTACTCAATTCCGATTAGTGAAAAAGTATCAATATTTCGCATATATTGGCATGCTACACGAATTCTATGGCGTATGCTATGTGAATAGGGACTTTGACTTAACGCATCCCTTCTGGGCTACAAAAACACCCAAAAGACCACGCCTACTGCCAAGTAGGGATTTTCTGCTCATGCAAAAAACCATGAACAACAGTAGGGCCGAAACTATCTTCAAATTATTTGCATGAAAATGCAACTCAGACGTCCCCATAAGTCATAATTTGGAATTATATGCGGCTCTTACTAGTTTCTGTCGACTTCCATAAGCTGGAAAAGCCCATTCACCAGCCCTTTTCTCATAACAGAGACAGTACTTGTGAGGGCTACCTAGTAAGAACGGTAGCAGTTCCATCTTGCCACGCAAGACAATGAAGCATTTTACCTCATGGCTGATTCAGAGAAGCTCAAATGTCCAAGCAAAATGTTTACTTTCATACACTACCATGTTTGTTATATATACGCATGCTGAATGACACAAGGGGCATAGAGAAGCAGATAGCCGAATCCGCAGTGCCAAATATGCTGGAGCTACGCGAGGGGGATATTGGCTCAGGCAGGCATGCACCCAAGGCCCAACCACCTCTTCAAATGCACAAATGCACAACGCGTTCTGAGGCTGTGCATTGAGCTCGCTCGTAGAAGAATTAGGTAGGGAACTGGAAGAAAATAAGGCGGTCCTCACGCATGATGAGAAAAACATTTTTTTCCTGCTCTTTGAGTCCGCGAGCTCTAGTTAAAGTTTCTTCCCCATAACGTCGACAACACCTGCTTCATCTGCGCATGGTAAGGGACAGTGCAGGGGGTGTGAGAGGAGCGGAGTGCCACCTTTGCATTGGCGCATTACAGGAGCTTTAAGAAACTCCAAGAAAACATTTTCACAATTCTCGTGCCAAGATATGTTTTCGTGGGATTGAAGAGGGGAAGTTTGGTTCCGCAGAGATAAAAACTTTCCCAAAGCAGAAACTGAAGAACAAATTCTGGGGAAATTAATCGAGTGGAATTATGAGAAGATAAGGAAAGGAAGCTGGAGAAAATATATTTAGCTGGCGGTCCGTATCGCAGAGCAAGGATCTCCATTTAACTTTAACCACCCCTCTAAGAGGTTGTTTGAGTGCTCTATTGTGGATTAGCGTCCAACGAAATGCATCTTTATCTTGGCGCCATGCTTCAAAACAGCCAAAGATTTAATGCCGGTTTAGTGAATACTGCATTTCCAAAAAAATCTGCTCCGCAGAAACTCCTTCCAAATTAACTTACGGGCATATATGCTAATGTACATGTGGTATTAACACTAGCTGCTCTTTTAAGAATTGTTTTAACTCAGATGAAAGCAAACAAGAAGGACTGCATATTTAATTTTACATCAATGAAACGAAATGTAGATAGAAGTATCCGTTGCACCAGCCAATCTGTATTCGACACTTATTTCCAAGCAACGACATGGCCCCTGGTTTCAAATAACTGCACAGTTATCTTTATCCCACTTGAGGCCATGAGCCAGCCCTGTTTATTTCAACGCACGGAATACGCCAACTATGATGCAGTTAGTTAAGTGTCCAAACAGGATTTTCTAAGGAATCAATCTAGAATTCACCAAATGACTTCCAGCGACAGAATATAGAAGTATGAAATTTTTGAAGATTTTTTTGACTCACTAGTGCTAAACTCATAGGCACTACCACCGTCCGCCCGCATTTGCTTTACTTTGCCAGTCAGAGAATTGAGCATAAATCACGTTGTGTGAAAACCAATAGAAAAAGTCATTTATTGTAGTCTATTTTTAGCAAATTGGGCCTTATCACTTTTAATCTAATTGAAGGAAGTGAACGCCCAGAAAGATTTGGGAGTCTGGATCACACCCTCGCTTAAACCCTCCCTGCATTGCACAAAGGTAGCAAAGTCCGCGATGTCGATCCTATACCTCGTCAAACGAGCTTTTTCTACCTTTAATGAAGATTGCTTCACAAAAGTCTTCGGAACCTTCGTACGACCGCACCTAGAATCCGCTATTCAAGCTTGGAGACCCTGGGCCAGGAAAGACATCAACATCCTGGAAAAGGTACAACGGCGCGCAACCAAACTTGTTATGGGGCAGGGCTCGCAGCCTTATGAAACACGGCTGTCGAATCTCAACCTCTTCCCTTTGCGCTACAGGCAGCTTCGGGGGGACCTGATACTAGCATTCCGCGTATTACGTCTGCAAGACTGCTGTCTTATATCAGGGGATTTTTTCGAATTAGCAACGACCACGAATCTGAGGGGTCATTCCCTCAAATTAAAGGTGACAGGGGCCAGGCTGGACGCTCGGAAACACTTCTTTTCAAAAAGGGTGGTCGGAGCGTGGAATGCGCTTCCTCAGGACGTTGTTATGTCGGAATCGCTAGAGGGTTTTAAGCGAAAACTGGATCAATATAGCAGTGCACGATGGATCGGAACTGACAATTTGCAATAACAATAATACTACTTCCAATTTTTCAGTAGTATTGGTTTTTATATCCATTCAAGTTTGCTATTTATTACGCCCTCCCACGCATAGCCTCATGCGAAGGTCTCCGCGGTCTACCCTACTTGGCTATCTGCGTACCGTGATTACCCGCTGGCGATCTTATCAGCCAGACCTGCCGGTCTAAACGGTCACCCTTGGTTCGACCCAAAGCGGACTGTCGACGATCTGGACGGATGCCTCTGTTTTTCCAGTTCCGTGGCGGACTCTGCAATCAGCAAGGAAGAATCAGGACGTGGCTTCTACACGGTGATGATCCTGGGAACCTTTGCAATGCCCCCCCCCCCCCAGTGGGAACTCCCTTTTTTCTCCTAAATCCCACGCATTCCCCCCACAAGGGCGACAGTTTTCTCCTAAAAATCCCTGAGGAGTTTTTTCACTGTCTGCTCCTATTTTCATCCTATGACTCAGGACAACTGGCCTCGTCAACAGTCTAAGCAGCAAATTTTTTGCTACCACTGCACATATGTTCAAATAGGGCACTCAAAGGAATTTTTCCTACATACCCTCAATATACTGATACTGATAATTATTATTTTTCATACGATTGCGAGATGTTCATTTATAATTTCCTAAATTTTTAAATGCTTGGTTGATAACTTTCTTTAATTCCCCTTTGCGGTGACATGCATTGCAAGTTTTGGTTATGTGCAAAGTCAGGCCTTAGGTTTAAACAAAACGGGGAAAAAGTTTTTACTACTTTTTTTCCAAAAATCTTCAGAGAGGGGCTTAATAAAATTTTTAAGACTTCTATCACTGTGTGTTTCATAAAATTAATAAGATTCCTTAAACTTTGCTTTAGTTCCATTTGATCGACTTCACACAAAAGTTTCCAATACTTAAAGAGATTAATATTCCATCTTTATTCTCTAATTATGAAACGCTTCCACAGCCCAATGCATATTCAAAGAAAGTGTCATCCTGTCTTTCCTTATCGCATGCGGAATTCCTTTTATATAAACATGCCACGAAAGACATCACCCTTGGCCACGAAAGACATCAACATCCTGGAAAAGGTTTAACGGCGCGCAACCAAATTTGTTATGGGGCAGGGCTTGCAGCCTTATGAAACACGGCTGTTGTATCTCAACCTCTTCCCAATGTGCTACAGGCATCTTCGAGGGGACCTGATACTAGCATTCCGCGTATTGCGTCTTCAAGACTGCCTTCTTATATCAGAGAATTTTTTTCAAATTAGCAATGACCACGAACCTGAGGGGTCATCCTCTCAAATTCAAGGTGACAGGGGCCAGGCTGGACGCTCGGAAACACTTCTTATCAAAAACGCTGGTCAGAGCGTGGAATGCGCTTCCTCAGGACGTCGTTATGACGGAATTGCTAGAGGGATTTCAGTGAAAACTGGATCGATAAAGCAGTGCACGATGGATCGGAACTGGCAATTTACAATAATACTACTTCTTTTAATTTTTCAGTAGTATTATTTTTATATCCATTCCATTTGCTATTTAAAACCCCTCCCCCGCATAGCCTCAGCCAAAGGCCTCCAGAGTCTACCCTACTTGGCTATCTCCGTACCGTGATTACCACGCTAGCGATCTTATCAGCCAGACCTGATGGCCAAAACATTCACCCTTGGTTCCACCCAAAGTGGAATGTCGACTATCTGGACGGATGCCTCTGTTTTTCCAGTTTCGTTGGCGGACTCTGCAATCAGCAAGGAAGTAGTAAGACGTGGCTTCCACACGGTTATGATCCTGGGAACCTTTGCAATGCCCCCCCAGTGGGAACCCCCTTTTTGTCTCCTAAATCCCACGCATTACCCCCACAAGAGCGACAGTTTTCTCCTAAAAATCCCTGGGGAGTTTTTTTACTGTCTGCTCCTATTTTTATCCTATGACACAGGACAACTGGCCTCGCCAACAGTGTGAGAAATATATTTTCTGCTACCACTGCACATATGTACAAATATGGCTTTCACAGAAATATTTTATACATATCACTCAAGATACTGATACTGATAATAATGCTTATGAGTAAGCCTACACTTGTATTAAGTGATGTGCAATTAAATATGCAATCCTTCCTGTTTGCGTTAATCTGACTGAAAACTATTCTAAAAGGACAGGTGGCGTTGATAACTCTTGTACCTCAGCACAAATTTCTCTGCATTAATAAAAAAGCAGTTTCTGGGGCTCACCATACTCCTTTGAATTTGCAATATTCTACCAAAACAGCATCAGCCATTTTCTCGTTTCAAGCATGGTCTGAAGCATGAGATACATTTCATTAGACGTTAATCCTCAATAGAGCACTAAAGCAACAACTGAGAGATTAGCAAAATTTGAATGGCGACCATTGCACTGAGATTCAGACCACCAACGAACTATATTTCCTCCAGTTTCCCTGCATAATCTTTTATTATTTTGCTCGATAAATTCCCACAGAATTTGTTTTCCAGTTTTTGCATTGAAATATTTTTAACTCTGATTTAACTTATTTCTCCCTTTGGAATCCCATTGAAAAATGTCGTGGCAAGGGAATTGTTAATGTATTTTACTGGAGGCACTCATATCTCCTGTAAAGCGCCAATGCGAAGGTTAAACTTTGCTTCTCCCCATCTACACCTACCCCAACCATGCGCATATGAAGCAGGTGTTGTCGGCGTCATAAGAAAGAAACATGTTTTCCCCGTCATGCGTGAGAAGCTCCCTATTTTCTCCGGGTTCCCTACCTAATTTTCTCACGAATGTGCGCAATACGTAGCTTCCGAACGCCATTTGCAGTTTTACTTTTGAAGAGGATGTTGGGGGTTCGCCTCATATCTTTGTGAGCCAGTTTTCACCCCACAGCAGCGGTGTCACCAGATGAAATGCTCAACTTAAAAGACATTAAGGATGCTTTAAACTCTTTTACTTAACTGAAAGGGTAGGCGTAGAGGTGGTGAAAAGGAAAATAATACCGAAAAGAAAACCTGCCGAGCAGTAAGTATAATAAGGTAATTCGATGTACCATGATGGTGCCTGGCGGGAAAGTCCGAACCAATTAAAATTGCAAAACATTTACTAGCAAATTAAAGAATGGGATGATTTTCTGATGGAAACTATCCAAAAAGGCTGCTCCACACTCATTCTTCGTGAACTATAACAGCAACGAACAGAGATCGGTAATACCTAGGCCTTTGGTCTTACTGTATGACAACTTAAACGTTACATCTTAAAGACGTGTTTTTCAACTGTGCGTTTCCTTCAAGTCAAGTCTGATAAACTGTTGCCAGCAGTAATTTATAAAGTGTCCATGTGAAAAAGGCTCATCTTGATAGCCTAAGGAACTAAGTATAAATGAAACCGTCGTGCAGGCCAGGCTGGATAAGGTGGTAGGAATGGTACCGAAGGTTAGGGTTTAGGACTCGCGTTCAATTCTTAAACAGGGGATCGTGACGTGAGGCTAATAACACTTTGTTTAAACTACCAACACGTATCGGAATTTTGCCCTTGGTCGGTTGTATTTCCGGCGAACGATGGTCTTAAGACGAAAAACAGCATAATCGAGAAGAAAAACCGGCCTGATTATCTTCTGTTGATCTGATCTTTGCTGTTATATTTGCAGATTAGAATGCCTACAAATCAATATCGCCAAACAGATTTCGCTCCTCCTGAGCAAGTGCGTCTTTTCTGCTGGGCATGAAAAAATGCCGTCTTATTTTTCGTCTGCGGGAAATAGTTATGTCAATATCTGCATCCGCCATGCGTCATAGTAGCAAATGATTACGCCTGTCTTCATGTTTGCTCTATCCTACATCTGTGTTCTTAAGACGGTGTCCACGTTTTATTGATCTGACGGCTACGAGTATGGTTCCAGATAATTTTTGCTGAGAATAATTTTTACTACGCCCTATGAGACTGTTTTTTGCGTATCCCTATGCATATTTAAAAAATCACATTCATTATGAACGCAGTGTAATAAGTTTGCGTTTTCGCATATGCGGGTTTCTTGGCAGCCGTCAGCCAACTTTTCTTATGAATACGATGGTTCGACAATTGATTTGGACGATATCAGCTGCAAGCTTCAACTACTTGAAGCACGCGGCGACTTCCCCAAGATACAAAGTGAGGCAGACTTACGGGGCATCTAACTCCCTCTCTGACAACTACCGCACCGGATTCCAGTTGTCAAGACAAGGTCACGAAGGCCAGAAAATGCGGGAAGGCGCAGACGGCTGGCGTGACAGCCACCCAGCACGCGTAGCAACAGAACGTCTCGCTAGGTAGGCTCCCGACAGGGAGCGTCATGCAGGACACATCTGATTCTCAGCGCGCAGACTGCCATTACACACACAAACACAAACACACCGGCTAGATGCAAACACCAAACGTCGGTCACTGGCCCCGAAGAACGAAATGCAACGACAGGAAACGTTTAAAGTCGTTTACCGGATCTGTTGTAGTTGTGGGAAAAGCAAATGAGTCGGGTAAACCGAGAAAATACTGAACGCGAAAAAACCGAGCATATAGCAGGGATGAGAGAGGAAAAGAATGGCTCTAAGGTTTTGGCCAAGTCATATTTTAAAGCTTTTCAAACTCGAGACCCTCGCTAGATGTGACAACAGAGCGCGCGACTATAAATATTCGCGTAATTCAGAAGTC
>JAYGXS010000003.1:1040522-1069509 GCA_036362985.1 Ligula intestinalis | reverse complement strand
TTCAGTCTTCTGCGCACTAGTGAACGGAAGAAAATAGAATCGGTGCAGCACTTCTTCACTAGAAGAGTTTTCACTACAGAACACCGTAACTTAACCTACCAACAAAGGTGCGAACTTATAAAGCTGGATCCCCTATGGCTTCGTCGATTGCAGAAGGGTCTATTTTTACTGTTTAAACTTTTGAATGGTCAAACCTTTAATCCTCTTAGTACAATAAGGCAGCTTGTGCACTCTCGACGCGCCAGTCATCGAGACGTATTTTTATTTCTTCCTATGGCACGCACAGTTAAGTACCGGCAATTCTTTTCAGTTAATGCCATATCAATCTGGAGTAAGCTGCCCAAAAGTATTAAAACCCAGCAAAACTACCCTATGTTTAAGAGAGCTGTAACTAGTTTTCTACATTCAGGACAACCTTCACAAATTTTGGGTGCTGACTCGGTGGAATCTCTCTTTCACTCTGATGGCGTTCGTGGACTTTGAACCCCGCCAGGCTTCACTGCTGAAGATAATGCGGCTGAAGCAGCAACCCGCAGTCTGCTAACCCTTCAGCCGATAGCTCGCAACTTTTGCCGACAACCATTGAAGAAAGACTGAGAACACTGTGTTCTTGTGCCAACCCTCTCCGTCTGGAACTAATGTTTTTAAACGATATGAAACAGTTCTCCTGCTGATGAGTCAACTCAGCTTACAACTGTACATTTATTCCGTTTGTATCATACCTTTGAAGGAAGGTTTTTTTCACTTGAAACAAACTCCTAATCTCGCCCAGTATTGACGAAATAAAAAACCTGAAACAAAACCAATACTGGCTGCAACATAAGGAGTTTGTTTTAGGTTTTTTCCGGTCTTCGAGGTGTCGGAAGGCGCCCAAGAGGTGCATTACCAACTCTTTACAATTGCCTGTAAACTGGCATAATAAACATATTATTATTTTCTCACATTGAGTGAGACTATACTGAGCGTATCCTTCAGATTCAGGTTACGCTCGTCAGTATTTATAAAAAAAACTTGGTGGCGGAAAGGGAAACGGCATGGGAGAAACAAAAGGCGGAAAGCAAATTGGCCCTGGTCTACAGTTTGTCAAGTAATTATTATCAAATGAACTGTGCATATTGTAGAAAGGCATATTAGAGGGGGCTCCATAGAAAGGGCGGCTGAAGTGTGGCATGGGAAAACCAGGAGTGGGCATAAATATAGGATTTTGAGGCATTATATCAAAATTTGACGGAATATTGGCCTTCCAAAATTGCATGACTGGTTTTAAAAAACGGTTAATTTTATAATCTGGCTGAATTATTTGGGGATGTTGATGAGGTTTGGGGATAGGAAAAGCGCTAGCTTGAGCAGTTGGGTCTTTGTTAGATACTGAGTTATTATCGGTAATCATATTGCCGAATTTGAAAACTGACGTAGATTTACTAGGGGCTTTCATAGGTTTATCGGAATTTAAAGCTATCACAGACGTGGTTGGCTAAAAAGGAGAACGACTTGACGAGGCTACAATCTCACTCGAATCACGAGTAAGGTGAATGGGAGAAGTATCAGGGGAAACTGACATTGACCCAGAGGGATGTGGGCTTACCTGAGCAGGAGGGCTGGCCTCAGAGACAACTTTTAGTTTTGTGGAACCGGAGCCAGTGTTCTCATTTGCTACTTTAGATAAAACCCGACGCTCCGTTGGCGTTTTATCCCTGCATACGTAAAGTTTATTTTCCTTTAAATAGTTGGCTGACCGTTCATGTTGAGAGAATATAAGGTCTACTTCTATCGCCGAAAAAAGTTTTACGAGAATCGGCGGGTTTATACTTCGGGATGAGAGTCTTTTAGCTTCTGCAACTTTAAAATTAAAGCCACAAGAGTAAAGAAACTGAACAGCAACATCTATTGGTTGTTTATCTTTTAAAGCATTTTTCAAAAGAAAATTAAAATTCCTTTTTTGCCGATCACGGGTCTCAGTAGACACCATATTGACGAAAGGCTGTAGTTTCTCACATTGCTGAGAAGTGAGCGTGGATACCTTTCCATCAAAGATGGCACCAAGGACCGTAAACAGGCAAGCATATTGGTTATAAAGCTTACTTAAGCTGTCTAAATCATCAAGATCAAGTTTCTTCATGCTTAAGATGGTTTTATCGTTAGGAGAATTGGTATTCTGGGTTAATTTACGTCTTAGTTGTGGCTTGGGTATACTATTGAATAGAAAGTGAGTGATAGGATATGTTCTAAGCAAAGTTATGCACACAATTGCGACAGAAAATTTGAATTACCGAAGAGGCTACGCAGGGTGACAAATATCTTGTATATTATATCGAGTAATACAAACTAATTCTTGCTGGAAATTGATAAAGTAACAAATTTTTAGATCTTATTCAGTATTTACGCAATAGATTAGTTGCTTTTTACGTGAATCTACCGGAACTAGAATGAGGCTATGTCGGTGAAACAGTATGAAATGTATATTTTGACCTATCGTTAAAAAAAGACAACTACCGGTATGTGCAGTTGCTAAAGGGTTAGATATACAAATAAATAACAACAATTAAGCTAGTAAATTCAGCAAGTAACGAGGAAATCTGATAAAAATATCTATGTTACTCAGCTTTGAAAGATATGTTGCGCGCCTTGACGACCTTGAAATAACGGATCTCAAGCTTTCTCGAAGATTAGCAGTTATTCAGGACCTCGAAGATCTACAAACGGCTGAGTCGTTCCTGAATATCCTGCATATTGTTTATGCATATTTGAAAGTGCTTCTAAGCAATTAGGTGTATTGTCTACTCAGTGTGCTTCAAATATTTGCAATACTCTGCACACCGTTTGAAGATTTTCCTTATTTTGAATATCAGTCAACACACTACGTCACAGTCACAAAGGCAAATTTAAAATTTTGAATTTAATCGTTTCGTTTACAACTAAAATGGACGTAGAAACTATTGCTCTCGATAATTCTACAAAACTGTCAGCGGGGCTGGCAATCGAACCGGGGATACCTCGGGTGGAAGTCGAATGGCTAACCGATGGAGCTATAGAAGCGTATAGCCGTAAGGATCAAATTCAGCAATCAAATACAAAATATCGGTCACGAAGCTTATTGAAGGGTCCTCCTGCCAATCGAACTAAAAGTCTTAAATGTTGAAGGGAGGCAACTCATAAAGGTGAAGCCTGCCTATCATATTTTACCCTTCTTAAGAAATTTACGAAACTTGAGGAAGTGGTTAATAGTCTTAGAGTGGAGCTGGAAGAGCTGAAGAAATTTTATCGATTTCTCCCTCACGAGGAAACACTGGCGATGCATGAACTTAAGGGAAAAGACCTAACGCAGCAGCATCTCTCGCCGAAGCGTCTACGCACAAAAATGATCAGGCAAGTAATATAAATGGTCAAGTTGTCCTCGACGAGGAGCACCGTGATAAGATTCTACAGAAACATCTCTAACGGTCTGCGGGACTAATACTCTGCACCCAATCTCAGCACATGAGGAACTTTCCGAATCAAAAACCCCGCTAATTATAGGCTAATTTTCCGGACCGAAAGTGCAAAATGTACCCAGCATATCAACCATTCCTAGTGGGTATGCTAAGGCTGCATACAAATCACAGAAGGAAACCACAAATGTAGAAGGGGGCAGCAGGAAGCCAGACCTGATCGGTGACATCCCAGACTCCAAAAGAGGCCTACCTCTGGTGATGGTAGTGGAAACGCAATGTCAAAAACTATTCCTAACAACATCTCGGGGTCTTCCGATAGCAGTAAGACTGGAAATATATCACGGGTTTCCCTTGATTGACAAAACTGCAAAGTTGTTCAAGACGAGTCAAACAGAACTACAGGTAAGGTAACACAGAAGTCGTCTATAAATCGGAAAAAAAACATTATCATACAAGGTGCTCCTGAGTCCACGTTTGACAGTACAACGGAACGAGTTGCACACGACTATGCTCGAACACACGAATACGTCAGCGCTGTCCTAAAGAATGGGGAAACCTATACCATCAATAAAGCCTTCCGTCTGGGTAAAGCAGACCTTGGCCGCGACCTACAAACAAACCCAAGGCCTCTCAAAGTTACATTTGATAACGAAGGCTCGGCATCAAAACTGCTAAAAGGAAAAATGGCCTTACGAAATTCGCACAAGCAAGTGTTTTTTTTCAGCCAGAATACGAGCAAAGGGAGCGGATGAAAATGAGGCAACTAAGGATAGAATTGAGAGAGAGGACCGAAAGCGGGGCAAAGGGCCTGAAAATAAAAGATGGGCAAATAATACAAGTCAAGGAGCCCTTCCTCTGGCCAAAACCTGTCACGATGAGGGTTGGGCCTCACGGAATAAACTGTCACTAAAGATTCTAACCGCAAATGTACAAAGCTTGTTTAACAAGCTAGACGAACTAAAAAACTTGGTCGAGGAGGTGAAACCAGACATCATGGCTTTAACTGAAACCTGGCTTTCAAATATATCGCTGATTCTGAATTATCACTTAGAGGATATCAGCTTTTCAGGAAAGACAGAAAAACTAGGGGAAGAGGGCTTATAGTCTATGTCACTTGCAAGCTGACAGCCACGGCTGAAGTACCGGTCCCAGCACGAGATGTGGAAATGCTAAATATTACTATATCTGCTAAGTACGCCAGGCCACTGACGCTTTCGGTGACATACCGCCCGCCAAACCATTCTCATGACCAAGACACTATCCTCATAGCAGAATTGTATAGGGTTAGTGAGAAAAAAGACATCCTAATCGTTGGGGAATTTAACGCTCCTGGTGTTGATTGGCAGACATGGACTGCACAGGGTCTTCAAGACAACTTCAATCAAAAATTACTACAATGGGCCACAGCCAAACTGCTCTGCCAAACCGTCGCGTTTGGAACGCGGGCTAGGGAAGGACAACAGTCGAACTGTCTCGACCTTATCTTTACACGAGAGGAGGAAACTGTGATTGACCTGCAGGATCGACCACCATTAGGGTCAAGCGACCATATTATGCTGTATTTCGAGTATTCGCTGTTCTCCAAACCCTACTCCTTCGACTTAAAAAATTACGGAAGCAACTTAAGGATCCGTCTAATAGCTCTTTGTCGGTGCACTTAAGGATAGCACAAATATTTGAATCAGCGCTAAAAATAAGGCTTGCACGAGATAGGCGTAGAGAGTCCCTGGCACTAAATGATGCTAACTCTTCCAAATCCGTTGCTCAAGTCTTCCGTTTTCGGTCATCCGCTAAGCTTCAGAAATTAATTCCGCCTTTACACGATAGTAGTAATCATTTTGTTACAGAGAATTTGGCCAAAGCAGAAATGTTAAATTATTTCTTCGCCAAGCTCTTTACAATTGAGACTAGTCCAACACCCGAAATACCTCTGATGTGTGATGCAAATCTCACTTCAATGGATTTTTCACCTACAAGTATTCATAAAGAAATAGCTCGTCTCAACAATTCACATTCAGTCGGGACGGATAACATTCCAAACTCATTTATTAAGCAACTAAGAGATTTTTCTCCTTTACTGAGCAAAGTATTTACAATATTTCTCGAAAACGGTTTTTTTCCTGATTCTTGGAAAACTTCTATTGTAATTCCAGTTTTTAAATCTGGTTCCAGATCTGACATTAAAAATTATCGCGGTGTTCATAAAACACCTTCCTTAGCTAAACTGTTTGAAAAATTAATCGCCAATAAAATTACAGATTTTTGCATAAGCAATCAAATATTAAATATATCTCAGCATGGTTTTTTACCGGACCGATCTTGTGAAACATGCCATACGTCTTTTCTTAATCTCCTCACTTCTCTTCGTAACGATCATTTATCTGTGGTGGTCATCTATTTTGATCTTAGTAAGGCATTTGATAAAGTATCTCATAGGAGACTACGAGCCAAACTAGAGGCTATATGATTTTGTAGTCCTCTCATTGACTTTATTAGATCATATCTTTCTAATCGGAAACAACAGGTCTTAGTGGGGTCCTCATACTCTACCCCTACCGCTATTATAAGCGGTGTCCTTCAAGGTACCGTTCTAGGCCCCCTGTTGTTCCTGCTTTATATAAATGATATTTCAACAATAGTTAAACACTCTCAATCGTATATATACGCGGACGACTTGAAATGTGTATACTCCTTTTCTAATTCTACGGCTGAGGAATGCTTAGAACGCATTCATTCGGATTTGGACGCTCTATCTGCGTGGAGCTCCACTTGGCAGATGGAGTTCTCGCCTTCGAAGTGCCAGTTCATGTGTTTTGGACCTGAAAGGTTGCCACAGCCTATCATTTTTCAAGGTTGCCCCATGACTGAATGTTCTAAGATTAAGGACTTAGGATTAAGCTACACCAATAAATTAGATCTTTCACCTCACGCTGATAGAATTACAGCAAAAGCTGCTCAGATACGCGGCTTCATCTCTTATAATTTCTACCTTCTCGAAATGAAGCTAAGACTTTATCGTATGTATGTGCTTCCTATTCTCGAATACTGTTGTCCATTCTTCGGTCTAATGAATGAATCTAGCCATTCAAAAATTGATAGTGTCCAAATAAGATTCACTATAAAGGTCCTCTATCCGGCATTTTCCGATACTTCATACTCAGATAGATGTGAGATAACAAAACTGAAATTTCTTTGGGTCAGGAGACTGGAAGCAGGGTTTTGTCTCCTGTTTCGCCTTAATAATAGTTCGAATCTCCCCAAGATTTCTGCCCTTACTCCCGTTACTCGCCCTTACAACCTAAGAAATTCAACGTTGATTATACCTCCTCCTGCTTCTTCCACTTCTAAGTGATCTCTATTTTTTGCTTCTAGGTATAGCTATCTTTGGAATAATTTGCCGATTGATATTCGGACGTTGACTAGTCTATGTGCATTCAAGCGAAGACTGCACATTTATCTTAACGCTGAATCTATTAACCTTTTGTTTTCCTCATCTTTTCCGGGCAGCTTTCTCCACAATTTGGAGAAAGGACCATCGGGAATTTAGGATCCCTTCTTGAAACTACCTTCCTCTGACTCGTGTCCCCCGGAATCAGGACGCAGTCTTGACGGCTCTCGTTTCGCTGGTCATCAACCATCATCAGGGCCTTATATTTGGTCACATCTCAGACATCCACAACGATGGTCTTGTAGATTTGACAGACTTTTGGATATCATACAGCGGTGCCCATCACGATCATAAACTGGTGGGTTCCCTATGTTCCATTATGCCGCATCGGTTTGGGAACCCGAGTGTAGTGCCGGGAACCCGTCTATACCAGTAATGTTTCGTTAATACCTATTGTTCTGCCCCACACTCAGCTTCGACTGAGTTTGCTTCCAAGCCCTTCCCCCTTACTAACAGTGGCAGTGGGCACCAGAATACATATGGCAGAATTCTAGATAACGATGTGGCTCATCTGTGTGTGCCCTTGAATTTCACCTTCCGCATAACACTGCTATATTCATTTTTGTCGAATCTAACAAATTCGCTTCTAAACAGTTATACTCGTCTTATAGCTATAGACTACGGATACTTTATGAAACCAATTATTTCTAGTACTTCGTGTTATCGAATTTTTGGTTTATTGATGAGGCCCACTGGGCCTGAAATATACAACTTATTATTATTATTACGTGGGAAAGTAACATTTGGAAGGGCGACTTCCCACTTATGAGAAGAGAAATGTCAGAGGTAGCATGGGAAACAGATCCCCAAGGTGGGGCAAATGAACAGCGGATGACCTTTAGCTCGACGTTGAAAAGGACTCTCTGTCTCAACTGTCCCTTCAGAAGAAAGACAAGTACGAATCGCCCGAAGTGGATGAACTCAAACTTGCAGGCCGCTTTCAAAAAAGAAACCACTTCTGGAGACGCTACAGATTAACCGGCTCCGGTAAACACTTACGGGAGTATAAGCAACAACGTAACATTTGTAAAAGAGAAGCTACTAAACTGTGCAAGAAATACGAGCGGAACATATTACATAAGTCGCTGGAACACCCCAAGATCTTGTACGGTTACATACGAAGCACGAAGAGATCTCAGGAACTGATCCCTGCCCTTAAAGTAGCCGATGGACAACTGGTGACCGAAGACCAGATGAAAGCCTCCCTCCTCTCCGATTTCTTTGAATCCGTCTACAACCCGAGAACCTACAACTTTTGCTGACAGTCCGTCCGCTCATCGACCGATAACTGCACCCTTACCCTCCTCCTTATTGCCCAAAATAGAGTTTTCACACAACACTGTCAAGGCCGAATTACTCCAACTTAAGCCTGCCAAATCACCTGGGCCGGACAAAATTCCTGCACTAGCACTAAGAGAATTAACTAACGAACTATGCAAACCCCTGGCTGCCATCTTTCAGAAATCTTTGGACAAAGGCGAACTCCCAGAAGAATGGAAGTGGGCAACCGTCACCCCAATCTATAAGGGAGGTTCGCGACTTGATTGCGCAAATTACCGTCCTATCAGTCTAATTTGCATCGCGTGCAAAGTAATGGAGCGCATTATTAAAAAGCATTTAATGTTTTTCCTCGAAAGTAACAAAATACTATGTGATGGACAGCACGGCTTTTGCCCAGGACGCTCTTGCCTCACAAGTGCTCTTTACTCACAGGAGAAGTGGACAAAGGCCGCTGATAAAGGCTATCCAATTGATGTTATATTCTTCAACTTCAAAAAGGCCTTCGATAGTGTAACAGACAGGCTTCTTCTGCAGAAGATTTGGGACGTGGAAATCCAAGGAAAAATGTATAAATGGATCAGTAGTTTCTTGTCCCTCTGAGAACAGAGGGTCGTCGTCGGAAACTCAACCTCAGAATGGACAATGGTCGAGAGTGGTGTACCACAAGGCTCAGTTTTGGGTCCGCTGCAATTCCTGATTTATGTAAACGACTGTCTCAATGAGCTTGATTGCGCAGCTGTCATGTTTGCGGATGACATAAAAATATGGGCTGAAATTAGGTGCGCCGACGACGCAAAGAAACTACAGTCGAACATCGATAAACTGGTTATCTGGTCGTCCATGTGGCTTCTTAACTTAAATGTATCCAAGTGTCTTGTTCTACACATAAGCCCGGGGCGAAAAGTGCCACCGAAACACAGTTATTTTATCAATGGTACCGCATTAAACGAGGTTGAGACACACAAAGATCTGGGTATATGGACAACCGCGAACTTGATGCAAACAGAGCACTGTAAAACGTCCGTCCAGAAGGCAACTAGTACCCTGCACTGGATCAGACGAGCGTTCAAAATCTTTCCACCTGAACTCTTCGGAAAAATATTTGGCACCTTCGTGAGACCACATCTGGAATACAGAATGCCAGTTTGGACACCGTGGTTTAAGAAAGATGTGGCGCTTCTTAAACAAGTGCAACGCAGGGGGACAAAGATGGTCAACGGTCTCAGGGACTTACCATATCAGGATAGATTGATAAAACTTGACCTTTTTCCTTTGTCTTATAGGAACGTTAAGTGCAGCCTGCTCTGGACATTCCGGATAATCCGGGGCCACATTTCCTCCCTAAAATTGGAGGATTTCTTCCAATTAGCCACCACTACTCACCTGCGTGGCCATCCTTACAAGGTCACAAATGAACGCACCCGATTTGACCTCCGAAAATATTTCTTCAGTCAACGCGTGGTCCGGCCTTGGAACTTGCTACCAAGCGAGACGGTTTCCGCTGACACATTTGCGGAATTTAAAAGAAGACTTGATGTGATTTTATTTGAAAAAAAGCGACTTTTACAACACGATATCCTACTGCCAGCACTGTGAACAATTTTTCTGGCTTTAGACCGTTATCATTCTTTTCCGTGAAAATTCACTCGAAATTCTGTTGTGATATCATATGTGCTCCCCCCGACTGCACATTAACTGTAAGAATAACCTGTTTGCGTTACATTAATAGGGTCCTCAAGGGCATTTTTGCCTGTTACCCTTAAAAATGAAATATACAGCTCAACGCTGCCTTCCCCGTTTTAAGACCGTGATGACACGCGTCCTTACGTCGTGACCCACTTTCGCAAACCAACTATCCTAATCACCACGTCTGCCATCCCTGAACCGAACCACAAGTTTCGCCATCTTTTCGAGATTTCCACAAGGAAACTGCCATCTCTTCTCTCTTGGTTCTACCCGTTCATGGTTCTGCCAAAAAGACAGGCTTCCAGCGTCTTCACCAGGGAGACTTTGTCGAGGAAGAAAACGAGTTAACACCCCCCGGAGGCGGCTATCCATCACCAGTTGCGGCCTCAGGAAAACAATTCCCGGATATCAGTCGTCATTTTTTGGCTCAATTACGCAGATACTACTCAATGGTCCTTCGCCAGTACTAACACCGACTAGACCCATCCACACCCGACTGCTCTCCCAATTTCGGCATCTCGCCGCATGACAGTCAGCATCTCTCCACCTATAGCTTCCGGCCGGATACTCAACTCACTCCCTGGACCTTTGGCTCAAGCTGATTGAGGTCTCGGCTTTCTTCTTCTTCTTCTTCTTTCTCAAACTACAACCATTTTGGATTTCAGCGGGACTCCCGATCCAACAAGGGCTGCTGACCAATGCCTTCCAAAACGATGCGAAACAGTCTTAGCGGGGCTACGTGGAAAATTGGACTGGACCGTTTCTTCTCTCCACCTTTTTAATGATATAAATCTGACCCACTGATCTCGTGTCACCTTTTCCCTTCGCGTTCTGCCCACATTGGGGAATCAGCATTCTATGTTATAATTCCTAGTACATTGCTTTGGAATTTGGAATTAATATTTGCTAGCGCCAGAAAGGCAATATCGATGCAAAATTAATTTCATAAGAAAACATTCAAAGACGAATTTGACGTTTACGTAAAAATTTGTAATCATGTCAGCAGAAGTTGTCCTTCCAGGGCAATATGAAGCGATGTTTTGCAGATAATGGTGCACTTTAAAATTAAAAAAATATAGGCAGTTAAAAAACGCCGATAGTGAAAATGGAGGCACAATTCAGTGGCATCCATTCTCAAAAAGAGTGTAAGAGAAGAAACTCCTTAAGAATTTAAGGCATATTAGTAGAGTACAACTAGGTGTAGGACGTCTGATGATGTATGGTAGCCAACGCAATGGCAGCAGCTTATACTCAGTACGTCCACGTTTTTTCCTTTGATTGGGGGATGGTTAATGGAAAGGTCTGCGTTCCAGAGGGACAGGAGGCACACAAAATACAGGGTGTCTCAAAAAATGTATACAATTGTTCGATTTGTGTAAACTTGTGTTTATTATAATTTTATCATGTCAAAAGTAAAAAAATAATTGCAAGTGTCATTTTGTTGATTTTTTCATTGCATTCTGACTATCGAAACAGTGGCTGAATTGCGGGAAGCCATCGAAAATTAGTGCACCTGAGTACGACTGGCAATGTCTCATGGCATGTACTATTTCATTGTTTCGCTTTGTCAGCAGTGTCTTGAGCAAAATAGACGATAGTTTGAGAGCATCCAGCGTAAAAAGCAGAAAAATGATCATGGTTAACACCAATTTTACAATTGTATAAAATGTGAATGCATTTTTTGGGATACCCTGTAGCTTTAAGAGGATCTCCTAAATTTCTGACGGTCCCTTTTCGGTGTCGCGGAAAAAATTGTGCAGAGATAAGTGATAAGTATCGGCAACAAAGAAGAAGACATTTGACCGATTTATTAAAGAGATAGCCACAATCTCAGCGAAACGATCTTTTTTTTTGCTGAAGTTCCGTCCATCTCATAATATAGGTCAAAACGTAGAGAAAATAAAAACGGTGGCCAAAGGGCCTCTTTATAGCATGACAGTATCATAAGTTGATGAATCAAATTAACATCAAGGCGAGAATTTTCAGTGAGGCCAAGGCCTTATCTATTCCCCCGCCCAACAGCTTAAAGTATTAAGTGGTTAAACATTTACTTCTTGGCTAGGGAACGTAAATCAATATGTAGTTGTGGCGGAATTCATCAAAAATTTTCAATTAAATAAGATTATGCTTGTTTATGTAAACTATGAGAATTAAATTCTACCAACATTAACCTCTATTGCATAGAATACGAAATGTAGTCCAGAGATATTTGGTCTTACGCAGGCAGAATTAAAAATAAAATGGAAATTAGTCCTCCTATAGGTGATGTAACGAAAAATTTAAAGTTCAGCTACCGAGGATTTGAAGGTCAATTTTTATTATAATTCAATGTGAGTTTTGGCCTGTAAAATCTTGCTTGCCAACATTAGCCTTTACACCTTGAAAATTTAGGAGAACACAACTTAAAATCCGAAAATTGAGTGGTTTTGAAGGAAGTAGAGATACAACATTGTACCATCCGACGTAAAGTGCTTACGTAGACGACCACAGAGTTCTGAATGAAATATTATTCACAAGGAAAGCTTTAGATGCATAAGGTTGACACACGGAATAAATTTTTTCACATGCGATGATTATACTTTGACATATTTGATCATTTATAATATGATACCCACGTAAACAAGACGGTAATCTGGAAACCTTAGGTCTTTACTGCGGTACACAAATTTCGATCTGGCAAAAGTTTTGATTTTGGAGTTCTATGAGTTATCGTAACAGGGTCTTTGCCTTTTTCTGGAATTAGTAACAACTATTGTTCATATTCGTAGAATTCTCATTTTTATTTACTGCTACTCTCACAGCTGTGTTCAAATTTGAAGGTCATCCAGTGACCCACTTAGGATAGTATACTTATTAACATAGGTCAGGTAATGACGACGTATTCAGTGATCACTAATGCTGACTCGTAACGAGTTTTATCGTTTGCCAAATATAATTTATCGCCTGTTTTTTCCTTCTTTTATTATTGAAATCTGTTATCGCGGGCAGGCTCTTCAGAATTATTTACGTAAATAATTCTGAAGAGCCTGCCCGATCGATTGAAATATATTTCAATCGATTGATTATTATCAATCAATCAATCAGGTATCTAGTTAATACTAGGGTTTTAGCAATCAGTTATAAGATCATATGGTATCACTTTATGTGATGTTGTTTTTTCGGACGTATATAGTAAGCATTAGCCCGACACGTTCAATGGAACCCAGGTTAAATGCAGGTGAATGCATATACCACATTCCCCACCCATTATAAGCGCAATTGATTATTCTGCGTTTTTTTTGAAAACGAAAATAGTTTCAATCTGTGCACATTAAAAATATTTTATACCTTGAGATTTGCTGCTTGGTAAATTCTATAGAACATTTTGATGGCGCACCTACATACGGTTCTCAGACTACCATCTAGAAGGCAAATGACAGGCCAAATTTATGAATAAGTCGATTTTATATTTCGATTTCATCTGATAAATGGTAGTTAGATATTTTTCTACGCATTGGAAAATGAAAATGCTTGACGGTTGGTTTCGTCACGTAAAGCAGCTCATTAAAATCATGTTTCATGTTTCATAAATCGAGGGTTGAGAACGGATCCTTAGAAATGCCTTCTTTGCAGGCACCAGACACGAAAGTTTTCAGGTTAGCCCTGTCCCTTGCCAAAGCAGGGGCACCCCTGTGAACGGTACTGGTATCTTTTCAAATAAGGCGTCGTATTTCTTCTGACAACTGGCAACTGTGTCCGCAGCAACAACATCGGTGGGGGAGTAGTGGGGCGGGAGATTGTTAAATGCACTCACAGCATGCCCTGACCCTTGAAACACAGGGCCCCGCCATGAAGGTGGGGGTGAGAAGGAGCCAGGAGAGGATGGCCCCGTCAGAATTTAATTAAGGACAATTACTATTCCAGAAGTTATTTTCTGGCGTATATCTATATATTTAAGGGATCAGAGAAGAAAAGTAAACCAAAATTTATTATATTCGAAGCATAAAAGTGACCTTTAAGCTAATTTTATTAAATATGATGCATGGGGCATGGTGGGGCTCAGGCGGGGCATGAGGGGGCTCAGCCGGGGCTCAAGCGGGGCAAGACATCACTTTGGCCCCGGGAGGCCTCCTGTGCAAAAAAATTTCGCAGGGAGCGCTTATTATCATGATATTGCTAGCCCGGCCATACAAATCTCTCGCTATACCCACTGTCGTGTAAGCTAGAATACACTACGATGGTTAAGGATGGTGGATAATTTATTGATAGGAAAAATAATTTGGAAAATGTGTACAGCCGTGAAGGTGGGGCTCAGAAGGGGCTAGGAGGGGATGGCCCCGTCAGAATTTAATCAAGGCTAATAACTATTCCAAAAGTCACTTCCTGGCGTACATCTGTATATCTGAGGGATCAGAGAAGAACAGTGAACCAAAAATGCATAAGATTTGGTGGATAAAGTTGATCTTTCAGCTAATTTTAGTAAGTATATTAAGTGAAGCGCTCTGAGTAGGCCAGGTGGGGATTGGCCACGTTACTATTCATGGTAGTCGAATAAATGGATTTCACTTCTGCATTTTCATCCAGATTTACCATTTTTTATATAAATATATGTTACGAGCGGTTATGTTCATACTTTGGGAGCCCGATACGGACAATGAAAGCTCTCCTGCCGATATCACATGAAAATATCAAGTGAATTTCTATAAAAATATATTCAATCTGTCAAAAAATTATCCGCCATCATTCATTTACGACTTGAGTTTAATGTTCTACGAGCTAGTACAGCTGGCTGTCCTGCCACTTGTTCGAGTGCCAAATTAAATGGCCAATTTAGCGAAAATAGGCACGCACCTACGAAAATGTTTTTCATGGTGGGACCTCCCGGGCTAAAGTGATGACTGGCCCCGCCTGAGCCCCGCTTGAGCCCCCTCTTGCCCCGCCTGAACCCCTCCATGCCCCGTGGGCTGGTGTCCCAAGGGGAGAGTCGATTGATGTGCAGGAGGCCATCTGTCCGTTGTACCACCAACCTGAAGCAATGTCCGCGCGTAGGCATATCAAGGGCCAGTTTTAAATAATTTACGATCTATGGGATGCCACTGCGAACGATCACTTTATTCATCCTGATTTGGTCACCTCTTTTGCATCGACATTCGAGGGTAAATAGGTTTAGTGACTTACAGCGCTCTGGATATGTCAGCCTACTCAATTCAAGTCCCATTCTTGACCCCAGCCGTTGCATACATTCGATATTGGTCACCTGGCCCTTCGTACACTGGAACCAAGCCGAAATTCCATACAATTTGATCGAGATGATGAACGTGACCATTAGCTTGCGAAATAACTACTTGGACCAGGAAGCGATTGCTTTTTTGAACATCCGAAGAAATGCCACACCCTTGCGTCTCGCTAAATTTGATTGTTGTCGAGTTTTGAGGTCGTCTTGAATGAAAAGGCCCAAGTCACGAGTACTCCTAACAGTGGCCAGTGTCATTAAGCCCCTTGTATAGGGTGGGTAGTCCTGGTTTCTCTCAAATAATGAGCAAGTTTGATTTGTTCACATTGACTGGTATCTTGATCTCCAACGACCATTCGTAGATCACATTAAGATCATTCTGAAAAGACATTGTTTTCCACAACCAAAAGGCATGGAGACAAAAGTCTAGGAAGAATATCCGCAACACATGCAGAAAATAGTCTGGGACCCAGCACCGACCCTTAGGCTATGGCACTACAAGCCTAATACGCGGACGAACACCCTTTACCAACCCTGGCCCGGCATTGTATACAGAGCAGGTACCCTTTGATCCATTTGAATACAGCTCCTGGGATGGGCGTATTAATTAGCTTGGTCAGGAGGAGCACGTGATCGACTTTATAAAATGCCTTGCTTAGGTCAATTGAGGCCTCATGTGCCAACAGTTGTTTTTCTTTGGCTTCGCAGAATGCCTCACGCGCCACCATGGGGTAAGTGGTGCACGATTTACTTTTTACAAAGCCATGTTTTTCTATCGGCAGGATTGTGGCTGGCCCAATGTGGACATAAATTTCGCTACAGATGAAGTTCTCCACCACTTTCACAAACACTGAAGTCAGGCTGACTGGTCGATAGTTCTGGGGCAGGAAACGGTCGCCATCTCTGTACTTCAGAGTTATCAGACTCTGCTTCCGGTCATCTGGTACCGTTGCAGTTGTTAGCGTACAAAGAACAGGTTTGCTGATGTTCGGTGCAATTATTAAAGCAAGCTCGCTGATAACCAGAGATTTGGATTTTCAAGTCCAGTGACCTTAGTTGGTACCAATCTACTAAGTGCATTCTCAACATCTTCAATGACAATTATTATGCCCCTTTCAGTCGACCAGGAGTGTCGAAGTCTTGAATTTCGGGTGTTGTTGACAAGTAGACAGTGGAGTTTTGTTCAGCTTAAAGTTCAACCGTACAGAACTCATTTGTTTGGAGCACGTAACCTGTACTATAGAGACCTTGAATGCCCGTGGTTGCACGACTTTTCCTTTGCGGGAATAAATAAAATTGATTTAGCTGGGCGTCAACGTTTTGCAGAAGATCGTCTTCGTATGCTACTCTCTTTGGCCTCATTAAACGCTTGCATTCATCTCTGATGGCTTTGTATATCGCTTTTGCTTCGGTTGTTCTCAAAATCATGAGGGCCTTTTAGGCACGTTCCCTGGCCTTCAACTTACGTTTTGTCTCGCCATTGATCCATGGAGGGTGACATGCTGCTTCAGGGGGACAAAGTCAGTACAGAACCGCTCAAAATTGCTACGGATTAAGTTCCAGTGTTCTTCTACATTGTCAGAACTACTCGGTCCCCAGCGCTCTGGTGATGAACTTGACCATGGTGTTACGGAATAATTGCATGGATGGCCTTTTGAATATGCATAGTAGTGCTGGAGCCTTGCGTCTTGCCAAAGTTAATTGTTATCGTGTTTCGAGGTCTTCCTGTATGATAGTGCCTAAATCACGAGTACTCAATACAACGAACAAGTTCGTGTTTCCTTTTGTAGATGGCGGGTGGTCCCGGTTTCTCTTAATTACCAAAAAGTGCGATTTATGCACGTTTATCTGTATTTTGATATCCAAGGAGCATTATTCAATGGCATCTGAATTAAATGATGTTAAATAAGCATTGAACATAAGAGTCATATTCATAAATTCGTATGTGATAATTCTGAGACAACTTTATCTTCTCATGACTTTCGTTTATTTAAGGTCCCCACGTGGATTATTTATTGATTCAAAAAACATTTATATTTTTTCAGTTATGGCAAAAATGATCGCTACCGCCTGCAGTTTTTTCTTCCTATTGACACTGGCGCATTGTGAACCACCGCTAGGAGTTGTCATTTGGCACGGAATGGGTACGCCTCTTAAAAAATCAATAACTCAGTTTCGTTGTTTGAGCTAGAGATACCTCAACAGCAATAAAATAGTTAAACCCTTCTATTTAATTTGCATGGTAATCGATATATTCCTTATTATTAAAACACAGGGTAAACACTTCGTTCGCGCGCACCGATGCATTCAAAAGGCAGCAAAACAAAAACACTCTTTCCCACATTTTTTCTTTTCCTTTTAGGTGATACTGGAGCAAGTGGCGCAATCGTCCATTTATCTAATATCATAAGAGAGGAAATACCCGGCATCTTCGTTTTGGATTTAATCATCGGCGGATCGTCATTTATAGTATGTCAGGATTTATTAACAGCGATAATGCATATATTCTTCAAGAAATATCGTGTTTTTGGAAGTCACCTATAAATATCTAAAACTGGTTTTCCATTTCAGTAAAAAATGTTGCAAAACAACTGCGATGCTTATTTACTTTTCACGGTCAATTAAAAACGGGGACATCTTTTGTTGAACGTGTTCATTTTTCAGTGTGTGCAAATGTGCCGCTTACTTAACTTAGTTATCATGACACCACAATGTTCGCGTTTGTAAAAGACATGGCGTTCTGTTTATTTAGCTATGCAATACATTTTCAAATATGATTCAAAATAACTGTAGAGTGCTGGGCTGCATTTTTAGTCATCTGAAAAGATTACTAAACTCGAGTGCACGTTAATGTTTAAAATTCCACTCTGTTAATTTCGCACTTTGTTCTGAAAGTTTGCATACATGATATGACATTTGAACTCTAGTGCCAATGGACGATGGACTGTTGCCTAAATATTTGTTGAATTATTCAAAGTGAGGTTTCACAACTTAATCTCGACTGATTTTTCCTCAGAAGACAATTAATGTATGCTCTTTATGAACTACTCAAGGGCTTTTGGCTGTATGACCGTGATTGAATGTTCCGGCTCTTTCGCTGAAAAGTAAGAGTTGACGGTTTTTCAGCTTCTTACTTCAAGTAAATTAAATAAAGTTTACAGAGTTTGCATTGTTCAGAGGAACAACAGTATTATATTAGCGGACCTAAAAAGGAAGGTTACATTCTCCTGGTTGACGAAGAACCCATGATGATACACTCGACTACTTTCTACGCACCGTCCATAGTTTGGTGCACTGCGTTTTCAGGGTTGATATGTCTCTGAACCATGCAATGCCGTAATAAAGTGCGGTATTCTACCTTTTTTGACTAACTTTTCAATTAAAGTCCAGTTAAACGGCACATTATAGTCACTGACATAAAAGTACTCGTTTTAGCATGTATGAATGATATTTTTTAACGAAATCATTATTTCTGGGTAAACCTTAATCAAGGCATTAAATTCTCATTAACTAACGAAACCCCAGAAGATCCTTATCGGACTGATTTATTACCAAAATGTTACTCTATCTTATATTTGCTCGTTGGTCATCTTAAAAATATGATGTGGTTGTAACGCTACTACCGGCATACTTTTGATGAAGATTATAGGCTGCAGAATGCCCAAATGGAAACGTGAAGCATCATTTTAATGTCGCTTACTACCGGCTAATTTTTTTCCTAAATCCATCCTTAAGCCTTTGATCTCTGAGGTCTTCTTGCTATTATATGATCTTTTATCAAAATTGTTATAATCCTCCTAAGTTATTAAAGTTAAATTTCGCTCCCTTGAATCTTCAGTCTACCAGGGCCAAACTGAGTCGTCCTTTACCTTAAAGTTTAGTTTACTGTCTTTTTTTCACATATATAAGTTCCGATTTGTGCACTGACGCATTAATCGCCCACGTTCGTCTTCCTTCAAAGGATCGTCTCAACACCTATTTTATGCCCATTAACAAACAACTGAAACAAGCATGCGAAATTGTGCACTCGAACAAGAACCTGTCACAGGGATTTCACCTCATTGGCTTCTCACAGGGTGGTCTGTTTGTGCGGGCCTTAGTACAGCGTTGTCCACCCGCAAAGGTCGGCTCAGTCATCTCCATTGGCGGACCCCAGGAAGGTGTCTTTGGTCTACCCTCCTGTCCTGACATATCGACGCGCATTTTCTGTGACACCATCAGGTCCATCCTGACGCGTGTTGCCTATGTGGACTTCATTCAGTCTCGGTATGTCTTGCACCTAGACCTCTAGCTACTTGCATCCAGGTTGCTTTCATTTTGTCTTTATAGCCAAAATTAGCATTACCTTCGCAACATGAAGCGGCGTCTACAAGTTAGAGATTGGAACAGGAATATTCAGCTTAGTAATCAAGCAATTTTTTTATAAAAAAAACCATACTAGTCGTGTGAGAGTATATTGATGTTATTTTTCATTTGATATTACTTTTAACCATTCTGCCTAAGCTTTTGATAATTTGCAAACATCCGGACCTTAGAATAACGTAAAATATGTTGATCATTACGACTAAACATACTAGGTCTGTTGAGTGGGCAGTTCACCGATCAACTAACAAAAATTGTGGTCCCACTATGCATTGTTTAGTTCTCATTGGTAGAGCACAAATCTCCGAAAACCAAATAATTCGAGTTTGAATCTCAGCTTACCTAAGCCTGTCTACCTATGTGGCTGTATATTGCAGAGCGATGCTGTCAGGTCTCACTTTACTTTATGGTATATGTTTCTAGACTCAAAGCAAAGGTAAGTTGCCCGCATTTTCAATCGTATGTTGATGTCCCTTCCCTTATAAGAGTGTTTAATCAAAAAACGAGTTTTTGTCTGGCTATGAGTGAATATTTACCTCTTCTGGTACCGCAGGTAACAGGTAACCTGCGGGGTGCTAACCGTCGGCTATATTAATATTACCACATATCTCCCCTTTAATCACATAACACCACACAAAACTTGTTTTCAGCCCGCACCTCTAATTGGGAGGCGATTATCATTCTTGGCCTCTTCTTCATGTGTCTCCTCCGCTGCATGCACGATCCGATCCTGGTGCTAAAGACCCTGACGGTTTTCTAAAAACAGTGGTTTGAAAGGCTGCTAACTGACGCTTTATACCAGACCAAATCATTATCCCAGTATGCGCTATGTGTGAAAAAGTCTGACCAGTGGATGCAGTCAGACGGTAATAGTTTTCGGTAATCCTGGTTCGTGCGTCAGAGTGGCCAACTCTTACTATGGCGCGCGCTGATGGGTTCGCTGACTCTTTGAACCACCACGCCTGGTGGGAGAGAATGAGGCCGACCTCTCAGCGCACATTCCTCACTATAGATGATCTGACGAACTTGTGGGTATCACCGCATGTTAAAAGCCATGACTTGGAAAGTTGTGGACTGATAGGATTACTCGGACCGCCCAGTGTGTGTTTGTGTGGAATGGTGGAGTGTTGGGCTTATTGATGTTGCTTTGTGAATATTCCGCTTAACTAGACTCCGAACGGGGTCAAATTTACTGTGGAGTTCTTGTTTGTTGTGGCTTTTAATGCGTGGGCCTGCGCCGTTTCCGATCAGCTTGACTCTTTTTGACACTGGGTTAAGCTGGAGGGGGTGGAAGCGGAATAGAGAGTGAGATAGATGCATCACAAGTCTACTTTGGCTATAATTCTTTGTGAGTCAACGTCCTTGCACCGTTCCTGCTGTCGAGCCCACGGTGGACCTCGTCGCAAACAACAGTCGAACTGTCTCGTACGTGGCTGGTTGGCCAAGGTAGATAAAGCGGAAATCACCATATCGTCTCCCTCGTTATACTTGGTACTCATTTTTATCACCAGTAATCACTATATGCGAGAGCACTAGATTGAACTCGAAGACAAAATGGACAATAAGTTCCTTTATCTGATTGGTGTTTGGCTTAACCACACCAACTACCCAAAGAGAACAGCCGGTCCGCGCGTTCATTTTGATTCTTATGGCTCAATTACTAGATATCCCGAATAAGAATCGCGGGGGGCCAAACCTGCGGTCTGGTAAAGCCATTTACTAAGAACTAAGAAGACAGAAATTGTAATTCCCGTCTTCTTAATCTTAGTAGAAATTCGTGTCGGAACTTTGATCTGTCATGAGGTGACCGGTGAATTTGCGGGTTAACTGGTAAAAAACATTTAGGCATCGCTCACTAACTGCATCCACATCCACATGCACACGACGTAGAGGGTCCGTAGGGGTCTAAGTTGTGGTTGTGCTTAGATCACTACAAGCATCAGGTCGAATCCCAGGTTGGAGGGAGAAAGGTAAGAGTCACCAGAATGACGGGGTTCATTGAAAACAAAACACCCTTTTGCTTTCTCAGGTGGCAGTGGCCACTGGCGACTCCAGGGCTGGTCCTGACTGCGTCCAGCCAGGCCTGATAGTGTCGACTGTGTGTTGTGTGGGACGATGACAGTTGTTTTTACATGACTGTAAAGCGAGTTCAAGTGTTCTGTCATTGGTGCGTTGCAATTGCCCGACGGTATGTTGCCTAAAAGGTCCCCTGCTGCATTAGTCAAAGAGGTGGTATGTGAAATGGTCCTATGGGAGCCGCGACTACTTTTGCATGCGTGTGGGTGCGTGTGTGCGCACGTATTTCTGCGAGTGGAAGTCGGTCAAGTGGTCTTCAGGTCACCAAGTGGAACAGGCGCTTGCGAAGAGACATGACTTTGGGGCAGGCTTCGAGAAACGAAGGAGGGAGAGGCCTTTTGGCAATTCTCCACAGGTCCTTCGACGAAAGCTGTCAGACTTATCCTTAGCATTTTGTCAGACCGGGGAACTTGTACTTGTTGCGGCTGCGATCATGACTGATCTAGCCGGCCTCGATTATGTCCCGTTCGGTTTCTCCACGCGCGACAATCACTCGCAGCATAACTGGACGGTTTGAGCTTTCCTCTTTGCTAGCGCCGGAGACCGAATATCGAACGCCCAAGAACCACTTTCATGTGCTGACGAACTGAGTTGATCCAGGTTTTGGGCTGACCCGCACTTTTTCGTTTCCAATTAGGTATCGTTTTCAGGTCGAGGGTAGTAACATTTTCTCGTGAAATTGACAGCAAAGGCCTTGTCCAAACTGCTTTAATCATCTTTGTGGAATTGCCTGGGATATCCTTGCGATGTTGTCGTAGCGAGTGCGGGCTGTCTCATTTGAGACGAAGTCAGTGTACTGCACTCGAAGAACGGTCCTCAAGCAGCGGTTGTCAAAGACTTCCAGTGTTTGTTCATCCTCCGCGCGCAAAGCCCAGCATTCGCATCCGCACAGAAGAACAGGCCATACAGATGCACGGTAAATGCGTACCTTTATTGACATATAAGTATCACGTCGGATTTATAAGCACTTTTGAAGGCTGGAGAAAATTCGTCGAGCTGTATAATTTGAGCACAATGTCATTCGTACTTTGTCCATTCGGCAGCAACCTCGTTCCGAGGTATTTGAAATTCTCTACTTCTTCAAGTTGACAGCCACTTATCGTGAGAGGTGCTTTCGCTTGGGCAAGGATGCAGCATGAAATAACTTTCACCTTTCCAGCATTTATGGACAAACCGACCGATTTTGCGACCTCAATTACCAATGACATCATAGACTGTAAATCGCCAAAGCTAGTAAGGCGATATTATCGGCATAGTCGACAACAGACAACAGACATCCGGCTGCAAGCTGAATAACGTGATTTTCCTGTAGGGCCTTCCGGGGAACCCAGTTAATAGCCAGGGTTCCTAAGCATCTTTCTGTGTGCCATTCTTTACCGCTGCAAATATGCGAGCATACCGATCTATTGAATTTCCAAAACAAGCAAGGAAGGAAACTCCGGATGGATGACAGGCGCACAAGACTGCCATCATGAATGGGACGGTTATCATATTTGAGGGCTTGCGCATATCTGCAAGACAACAAATCCCGTCGGTGAATAGTTAATCTTGTTCGCTGCTGCGGTTTACACATCATTTGCCTTTGTGGCCAATATAAATACAAGGGCAATTGACCCATGGGATGTAGTAAATTAGATTTGCTTGTTGCTCTTTACATATGAAATCATTAACAGTTGTAGGGACAATGTTGCGCGCAGGAATAACGTTAGTTTATGTGTGATGCAAATGACAAAGCAGTTTACCAATCAAACGATTGCATCAGCAATGCCTATAATGCACAGTAGGGGGAATAATTTTATCGAGACTAGTTCACCAATCAGATCTAGGGCTTCCTATTATCTTTAGCGTCTGCGATCTCTTTCCGAAGGCTAATTGTGCATTCTGGCTACCGAATTGAAAGTGCTAGGTAATTTGAGCTTTTCCTGAGAACATCGTTACTTCTGCCGCGCTGAAAGGACGAAGTCCGAACACAACTCATTTTTTGGCTTGTAAGATGGACAGCTTCGTGGGTAATAATGCTCTAGGCAGCTGCTGAGCTACACCCAGCCATAAAAAGTGTCACTGATGCCCAAACCCAACATGTAAATCACGACTTAATCTCCCATTTAATGCATCACCCCCTTCCTCCAAGGACGTATGTCTGACGAATTAGAAGACTTTTATCTGAGCTGTGCTTGTGGACGACTAGCTAGGTAATCCTATCGATGATCCCACGATGTCTCTTTTTGTGGCAAAGTGAAGGCTACATCCACCCACCGGTCTTTTGCTACTCGAAAACATACAAAAATTGGGATAGCCTCCCACCTACGTTACGACATTCATTCGAATTTCTGGAAGGGTTGCGCATTTTGATGAAGTGTCAATAAATCTTTATGAAATAGTTCATTTACTGTCTACCTAGCACAGTTCCTGTTTTGAATAATGGAAGGAAGAGTTGATGATTCAAATTTTTCGCTACTGTCTTCGCTAGATTGTCATGCTTCGTGCGTCTAAAAGTTCACTTGCACAACTTTTTGTTGTTTGTTAAAATAAAAGTTTGCTTTTAGAGCTGTGGAGCTGGCTTTGAGGTGTATCGCTGCACAGTTATTCTCTTAGTTTAGAAAAACAAAGGTTAATATGCTAGTATTCTCATTTATACGGCTGTATTGTGAGTTGAGTTATTCTAGTTTGCCGCTGGACTACGGTTTACTTTTATTTGGGATTTCGGAGTTGACTTAAATAAGGATTGTTCAATCAACGTTCAGAAAACTTTAAAATATTGGTGTATCCATTAAACAGACTACTGACCACAGGGCATAACAGTTTCTTATACTGTAGATAGTTCAAAAATTGGGGCAAAAGAAATCAGCTTGAAATTTTTTATAATATGATGAATGCATCTAAAAGTGTTGAAAGGTAGCTAAAAATAGGAGATACGGTGGTGGTAGGTCAACTATTCGTTGATAAACGCTCACCCATTTGCTGCCGGATGTACTCGTCGCGTCCTGTCTCAGGTCTCAATCTCGAGTCCCATCAGCCCCCTTGCAGCGACTAGTGGTGTTAGTAGACGAACATCGCCGGTGAAGATGAGAGAGACTGGAATGTTTATTTCTTGCTCATTAGCTGTCGTCAGCCAGGCATATTTAACGACAGATTTCAGCACCCAAAGCCCAGAACCATGACCCGTTAATCAGCCGTTCAACGTTCTGTGCATTAAGCCACGGGCTCGTTGTGTTGTCGCTTTAGGCCAGGAACATTGACATTCGTTGTTCGTTAACGGAAGTCACTCTGTCTTCGGGTTCCCCAGCGGCCGCATAGTTGTATACGGTTGGCTACTTGGGTAAGAGGAAAATCTCCGACATGCTCATACTTAGTAGCTCAAAGAGGCACATGCATCTCCACCTGCAAACACAATAATCAGCTAGTAGTAAGAAGGCGGCGCTGTCTGTCCTAGGTTTTAATGCTAACCGTAGCCCTTGAAAACCAGCTTGCAGTGATCAGCTTGAATTTCTTTGAGATCTTTCACTTTCTACAGAGACTGATTTGCTCTGATTATTTTATTTGAAATTGTGACAAAAAAGTTGACTTGGAAACGTAGCTTCATCTTGTCACGGCAGGATAATGACCACTTCCTGCTCGATGTTTCCGATGTTGGCGCGGATTCTATAAACGGTTATTTTTGCCGGACATTCCAGTATTTCTTGGTTGTCAAATGTGAAAAATTTGACATAAGTATTCTTATTTTGGATGAAGGTATACCTATCTTGCTGTAATCGTGTCATAAGACACAGTAATAAAACAAAAGCATGTTTATAACTGTTGTTATAGTAAGTTGGACATAATCTACCTAAGTCCACAGTATAGTGTTACCTCAAATTCAAAGACAATATAGCGTTTTAGAGAACTGTCCATCCGCAGTGTAACTATCAACTTTCTCATATTTTATGCTGGTGTGTGCCGTCGGTGTGTGTGTGTGTGTCTTAGCCCATTGTTAGATCAGGAGTCCTTGCCGTAATCAAAACTCGTAGAAGTTGAAAGACGGAAAAAAGCCGAGACCCCGACCGGCTTGAGCAAAATGTCTGCGGAGGTGAGTTGGGGGCCTGGCCGGAAGTTGTAAGCAAATAGATGCTGACAGTCATGTGCAGAAACGCCGCAGTCGGGAAAGGAGTCGGGTGTGGACTGGTCAAGCCGGTGTTGGTACTGCTGAAGGACCATTGAGTAGTCACTACGTAGTTGGGTCAGAGTACAGCAAGTGACCCTCGGGAGTTGTTGTTCTGATGCCACAATCGGAGGTGGATAGCCGCCCAAAATGACCGGGGTGGTAATATCACAGGGGGTTAAGTAAGTTAAACCGTGCAACTGCGATCTTCAGACCATGGTTACTTAGTGCTGAGGAGAAGTCCATAAAGGCCAAAGTAGTAGGAAGAATGTATTGTGTACACAAGGGAAAGGAGAATAGATAAGAGTAGATTGACTCGGGAGAGCCGGTACGCACTTAGATGCGAGCTAGTCGGCCAGGCACGACCCACTACAGTAACCTCGTTTTTTCTCGACAACAGCTCTTTGATGAAGAATCTGGAGTATGCCATTAGTACCCAAATGCGGTGAACAAGATAGAAACGTTATACGAAAAAAAAGTTGCCTTAACTGATCAGCTGAACCCGTACTCCAACTGGTATTTGCTTTCCACATGTGAGATTGACGAACACCGATACTTTTGTGAGGGGAGGGTATACAGTCGATCTGACGTACATTTATAATATTCGGATACGTATTCCAGAATGCTAGAAAAGAAAACTATCATCCTTCTCGGTAAGGTACTTGGACAAGGTTCTGAACAACTTGGGTAAAACTTATTATTACCCACTAGTTTGGATCTGCCCCATAAACATTTAACCCAACGCCACTGAATACAAATAACCCACGTTAATTAATACTCTCGTCTCTATGTTGGCAAAATTAGCTGTATTCTTCCCCGCAATTTACAAGGTAAGCCAATATAATTGAGCACCAGTGCTCAGTATTGGCAGAGCAGCTAGCATCTGACATGGATATGAAACAACGTCCATTCGCAAATTGCATGAACAGACGACGGCCTTTACCCACATAGCACTGTGTGACGACGAAAACAAACGCAGTCAGCAGGTTTGCTATGGCTCATCAGGCTTTGAGATTAAAAAGAGGCTTAAATTTTGGGTTTCAGTTAAGATTAACCCTCTTTGTTTATATACACCTTGTTCGTTTTCAGTCAGTGTTTATGTGCAAGCGATCTGTCAGACAACCAGTAGCCTATCTTTAGGAGCCATCTGTCTGTTTTTCGTTTTTTTTGCACCGCATCGAGAGTCAGTCCAATGATACAGAGGGACACAGAGATGTCCTCCAGCCACTTGACGGATACTACTGTAGAAGACATGATGAAAGCTTAATTAAAGGTCAGAGACAGCTTATTTAACTAACCGAATATTTGCGCGCGAAAATAAAAATGGCCAAATAGTGATCATTTAGACCCAATCGTCGACTATGGCTTATAAGATATCGCTATATCATCTCAACGGAGTTGATATAGGGTCGACGATCGTGTCTAGCTGGGTAGTATGGGGCCTTCGACTTTCCCTTTGCTTGCATTTCGAATTTAACTTATCACCCGCAAATACTTGGTTATTTAACTAAGTATTTCTAGTAACTTTTATTCGCACATTTTTTTTAAACTATGCGTTTTTCTCCTGATATACCCCAACCGTTTTAAGCTCCATTATCTCCTGCCCCATACTACGGAGTGACGGAGATTTTGTGTGCTGTTTGGGACCCCAAATTGAACTGTTACCTAAAATATTGTTTGTTAGTTCATTTTTAGTCGCTGTACATTACATCAATGCATCCTTCAAATTCCGAAAAATGTTTAATGATGCCCCAAGCTATTAAGCTTTTTTTCTTAACTTACACTTTTACTTGTTACGGCTGCGATAATGGTTGATAAAGCCGCCCTCGATTACGTCCCGGCTGGTATATTTCCACTCGTAACGACTCTTGACAGCAAACCTGTAGAGCTAAATTTATTATCTTCGCCCACACCGAAGGCTGAAGACCAAATGTCCAGTCACCACTTCCATGTCCTGACGGACTGAGTTTAGTCAGCTTTTTAACTAAACTCTCTTCGGATTGAGTTATCCACTCGCATAGTAGTCGCCCGCACCACCAGCCCAGGGTTGCGAAGTGTATCGGTTGCCGTGGACGACATACAGTAGGTTGCCAAATCCATGCAATCCTACGATTTTTACAAGTAACTCTCTCTTCTTCAAACGCAGCCCAGGTTGTGGCCCCCAAAATCTTAGAGCAATGAAGTAGTGATCGTTCTTAACAATAGGGCATATTATGATTTATGAAGAAATATAACGTTTTATAGAAACACCAGCTTTTTTAACGATGTGGAAAATTCCGAAAAATTGCAAACCAGGCGTACTAGGTTTTACATGCAGAGGAAGCCCGTTCATGCAAAACCTTTGAGTAAATAAAGCAGCAAAAGTAAAATTACGTTGGAAAATTATCGTTTTGTCAAGTTTTGGAATAAATATGCTTCCATATTACGTGAAATATAGTGAATGGCAGTTACCGAACAGTCCGAATTCCGAGTATGTATTCTAACACGTTTTCACGACAACTGATAGTCGTTTCTTTCGTTTATGAATCACTTGATTTATTTTGGACTAAGGCAACCACGTTTTCGCTTGATATGCCACATTGGGAGACAACAGGAGTAATGTATTGCTTAAGCTCACTAGCGGACATGCCCGTCAGTGAATTATAAATTTAAATAGAATTGTCGGGAACAATTTTAAACGTAAAATTTTTGTACACTAAATTCTATTACGAAGAGGTTCAGATCTTCCATTAAATTCTCATAAAGACTTTACAATTTTCACTGGCTTTAGTCAATTGACCATAAATAATGAGTATATTATATGTGCTTATCAAAACCTTCAAAATAAGATAAACCTTAAAAGCTTTTATATAAATATCCAGCTTTTTAAAAACTTTTCTGATGCAGCTCTCTATGTGTGTCACAATTTCAGAACCACACAATCATGTGAACTCAATGCCGAGAAAAATGAACGTCTTCTACAAAATTCACGAAAAAAGATGCTCAAGATTGATTTAGAAAAATTCTACCAAAAGTTACCTCTTGAAAAAAAGCTTTACTCATATACTTTGGCGTCTAATGTTTGCGCACTTTAATTTTCTGATGATAAAGTCAAGGTCAGAATGAGAAATTTTGGCCAGTTGATTGATTTCCCTAACAATTAGGGTTAACTCTTCTGTTATCAATGAAAGATCTACTTTTTTATCTAAAACGGAAAAGTTTTCAGCATATGTGGTTACTTCTAGGCTTAGTTCTACAATAACAAATACAATGTAGAGTGGCAATAATATCAACGGCGATTTTTCAAGAAACGGTTTCACAATGTCACATGAAAACGCTGTCCAATTAATGTTATGTTAACTGCCTCCAACTTC
>JAYGXS010000003.1:1024627-1040122 GCA_036362985.1 Ligula intestinalis | reverse complement strand
AAGAACAACTTCAAAAGTTTATCACTCAATTTTTCGGCACAAAAGTTGACAAATTTGCAAAATATAATTTTTCAAACTTATTTCTCTCTTCTTTCCCAAAAGTAATGTGCTATCTCCTAATTAAAATAACCTCAATTTCATGGATGCAAAACAACGTTTTTCGTCTTGTAAACAGATAAATTAAAAGTTTCTGCTCTTCATGAATGTTCTTTTGTAGTGCAACATGCACACGCAAGAAGTTCTTTTGCGCAGCGTTTAATAGCGTAGGAAAATTCTCGGATATCAACAAAGGCTGGATTTTGCCCATCTTTGCCTCTATTTTCTCCCAGTATTATGATCTGAACGTAATTAAATTCTAGTAAACAACATTTTGTGACCCGAGTCAACCCATGAACCTAAATAAACAACCTCAAGTGTGCGTTTAATCTTCCAATCCCCAACCTTGCATCAGATATGCAATCTACTGTACCATGACTCGTAGCACTGTAATTGGAAATAATTTTAATAAGTTGGCTTGGAAATTTTGGTTGCGAGCGGGTTCCCAAAAATTGCTCGGATTGGTTGTTCGAGATTTTATCCTCTAGCACTTTCGACTCAACAGCCTAACTGTAAGGCGGCGATGGTTCACGGCTGCCTTGTCACAGTGCCGTCGTCAGACTTTGCGACATTGTATAAGCTTTTGGCGTGCCAAACCTCAGCCCACCACACGCTAGTAGCACTGTCGTTGCTGGTTCCCGAGTGCTTATTCGCCAGAATTGAGAGTCTGCTTACTTTGCAGCTAACCTTCTATGAATACCGTTCCACTATTTTCCGCCTATGAGCGTACCAGGTAGCTAAACTAATGAGCAACTCGGCTTTCGCTTGCGGTGCTGGTAACACGTTTTCGTAACAAGTAGTCCGTTCTGATCAGTAACGTTAAAAAACTGTTTCCTCGTTCGCATTGAGAAGCGGGCCCACAGTAGCTAATGACATCACTGTTTAAAGAGTCACTCGACACAGTCCGGTCAGTCTCGTCAATACATTGAAATTCCGTCCTATGGTGTTATCAAAATGAAATATTTCGCAAAAGCGGTTACCGAAATAGTGCATTTTGGAATATTATTTCTAATGTAGATGACCGTTCGGATGATAGTGTTAGGCTCATTCAAACATGAAAACTCGCGGCCACTAAAACTGTATGTCCGCAATAAAATACGCATAAAGCTATATCTACATCAGTTTGATAACGTTCGATAAAATGTTATCGCTATAAAAGGCGCTGACAAATTTCTTCTTGCTAAACTTTTTTCCATGTAAACGTCAAAATAAAACACATAAATATTAGACCGTCTTTTTATTTTGTTGGCAAGTGATAACATGAATCCCTTTGCAAATGAATGAACTCACATTTGATTGATGTTCGGGCTCTGTTTTAAGATCGCAAATGTACTAGGGAAATGCCGAATATATAATAACCTTTCGAGAAAACCGCTTATCCTCTGTACAACCTTTATCTTAACTAAGCTTTATTGTAACCCAAAATACGCAAAAAAGCCTCTTGCCGCATGCTTTAAATTTAATAAGGCTTATTATGGGTGTTCATTTCTACGCTAAAACATGCGCAATTTGTTAAAGGTGCCAGTTTTCGTTGTGGTAGGAGAAAATGCATTGTGAAAGTTTAGTACTGCGTTTTAAAGCAAAAGAATTTCGAAACTCAGCAAAAATGCAATTTTAAAGCTGAATTCATTCCTTCATTATGGAGAAGAGTGCGACTTTTACACTTTGCTTCGTCTGATTTTCACTTAATTAAGTTCAAATTTTTCAGTTCCATGAAGGTGGTTTTTGGAACATTTCTTGTTTATATAAATGTAAATGCATGAAACGAACAAAAGATTTGTTTTTTGCCCTAGATAATATACAGCATTTTTGGATACCGGATAGTATCCTACTTCACTCAGGTTTCTGCCTTTCTTGCTTCAATATAAAAGATTAAACATAAAGCTTTTTATAAAAGGCTTTCTCAGTCTCCTTCAACTGCTTCTTAAAATACTGATTCTGCATCGTAGCCCGCGGGATGGGGACCATCACTGCTATGATTTCTTGTATTTGGACAGTCGTGTATTGTTCAAGTGACATCCATTCTTTGGGCTGCTTATGTTTTGCCATAGTCTCGCCTTAGATATTTTTTATCTCCTATCCTGGGGCAGCATTTATGTATGGATGCATAGAAATGACTTAAATATGAGACCTTCGAAAAAGATGCATGTTAATTAGTCGTTTTCACCACGAACCCTTTGTCCTCCTATTTTGCTGCATGGCATAAATGTCATTGGTTCGGCTCATAGGTGGATCCGCTCGCAATGTCCTGTGTGCTTTATGATAGATACTGCAAGATTTCTAGCTTGGTGCCGATCAATATATCCAACAGTGTACACGTCTAGACTGAAGGGTTCGAATCATCTATGAGTTACTAGCATTCTCCGGGTGCTCTATGGTATGCATTACATTTTTTAATCAGTTTTCAGTTTGCATTCAATCGCGGTCTGCGTCTGCGGACTTCTTAATATAATGGTCCACGCCAAGTTACCAAAATCATATTTGAGGAAGTTAAAATAACTACAACTTAAAGCCTACTTATGTTACCCAGTAGGTTCTTATTTGACATATAAATGTAGATAGGTAAGGAGCGATCCAGCCACAACGAAATACGAAAGTATGCGTGTGTTCACATCTTAGGAAATTTAAATGAAAGACTGCATCTACTCACTCTTTGAAAATTGAAGGAAGCACAGACTAACCTTGTAAGACACGGTACTGAGGACCATCCAAAGGGGAATTTTTACTAGAAGAGTGTATCAAACGGCTTGCGGAGTTTCTGCGTGCGGAAAACCATAATTTTTAATTAATTTAACATTATCATTTTAAAGCTGCTTATCGGTGACATTTTCTTCATCCCTTCTACTTTCAGTGCGCTCACTCCAAGGTCACGTACTTTCTAAACTTAACGAAACATTTTGATTACTTACATTGTTACTACAGCCTTAAACACACACTAGTACTAACCGATGTCATTCCAATTATATTTTAGTCTCGCTCAAGCCCAGTATTGGCATGACCCACTCAAAGAGGATGTGTACCGCGAACGAAGTCATTTCCTTGCTGAAATAAATCAAGAAAGGGTAGGTGTACTTTCTACAGTTGAAATGCGTTGTTAGCTATTAGATTAGGCATTCGCTACTGAAGACAATTTCCGTATCCGCAGACTTCAATATATTTTCTTGGGTTTCGGATATCCGATCTGGCAAGCAAAAGCATTATGGCATTTAGGAATACCAATATAATCCCATTATTTTTATTAGAGACAATTTGGAGCTGCACATTATCATGCCTAATCGACTTTCGCAATAAGAAAACATCGTTAGCACAAATTTTTAAACTAATTACTTCTCATCAATGGACAGTGTCGCATTGTTCTTTCGCTTTCACAATGGGGACATGCTAGTTAGTAATAGGCGAGAAATACCATTCTGTAGTGAATTGGTTGATAGCGCCCTACTTGTCTGGGCTGTGCGACGTTCCATACTGAGTTTAAACCATTTCATTGAATTTTGTTCACTGTATAGTCCTTTATTTACTGATTACTCTAGAAGCTCCTAAATAGGCCTTATTCTTACAGTATGCTTACGGCACGCTTGAAAGTTTCATCACGAAACTTATTACACCAACTTTATACTTATTACATGCAGGTCATATATTTAATCCAAATCTTAGCATATTTTGACCTAACATGTCTATTTTCTGGTTCAGCGAGTGAATCCAGAGTACAAAGCGAATATGCTTAAGATGCAAAACCTTGTGCTCGTCCGCTTTATGGATGATACAACCGTCGTGCCAGGCGAATCAGAAGTACGTTGCTCTCACTACGTGTTTTCGTCTCTGAATTGCCATCAGTAGGTGTTATATGTGTATATGATATAAAAAAACATAACATCAGGACACGTGAAGAGTGTTCTGCGACATAGCACCAGTATTCGAAACTGAGGTTTTAGTCAGACACAAAGGCATTTTTCCATTTGACAGTTTGAAGGTCAGACTGCTTATAGAGGGGCAAAAAAATTAACAGTTCAATTTAAGCATGCATCCTAGATTCATATCATCGCGCGGATGCCGGAGAGACCTTCCAAGTGATCTACAAGGTGACATGCAGCTTTCAAAATGCATTGGGCAGCGTCTGTGGGCAACTGCACAAACGGCTCCCATCAAATTAGGCAAATTTATTCTGTAAAGAACTTTGTTAAGGCCCCGCAGTTAACATGGCCGGAAGCCGCCAATTCAACTGTCCGTAGATTACGTAATTTCTTGGGATTCCGTTCCCCCTCACGCTGATCGGATTGATGATCCCAATTCTTTCCCCCGTCGACCCCGACAGCCCTACAATTTTTCGATCAGCCCGCAAAAGAACGCTCAGTTTATAAGTTATAAGTTTGCAGATCTACAGAGAATTTTTTAAAAACAGCCATGCGTATGCTCGCCAATTTAACTCTGGAATTTTTCAGTGGATATACTTCCAATTTTAAAGTAACGATGCGATTAAATAAGTATGGTTTTAAAATTGAAGAAAAAAATACTACCTGACAAAGTTGAGAATGAAATGATGTGTTCTTATCCAGTTCCAGCAATGAAGCTGATCGTGGATGTCCACCTAAATATCTCAGTACATGTCATACCAGAGTTTCTATGCATGCAATGACGGTATTTGTTAGTGAACAAGGCAGAGTTGTCCCAAAAGTTGTCAGGGTCTAGCAAGATTTCAGATTCAAATCGAAAATTCCAAGGATTTTGATTTCATCTTCTTGTTATTTTAAAGTTAGACGCTGAACCAAATGGTCTTATATAACAAATTGATTTTATTGCATATGACATTTAAGTGAGCTATATTCAGTCATATAAAAAATCTCAACACTGAATTCCCCTAGGAAATTCGCACATTTGCGTGACACTTTTTTGCTCACTTCTGTTTGTGTTTATCAAACATGTAGTCCTTGCTTCTTCACTATTATTTGCGGTTGCTCGAAAATCTAGGATGTGTACTGTCCGAAGTATTAGTCATTTACTGTAGTCCTCGGTGTCCTTTTTGTCATAAAATACCGTTCTTTCGTCCTTATTTTTTTCAGTGGTTCGGTTTCTACAGGAGCGGTCAGAGCGTGGAAAAGTACAATATGACTGAAAATTCAAAATACGCAAATGTAAGTCGTATTCTGAATCCCTTTAGATTACAAAAATATGCTGCATTCGTGATTGATCTTCTTTTAACAGGAGGCCAACAGAGCGCGGTTGACTGCATGTTGCTAAGTGGCTGTGGGCCACGCCACCTGTGGGGCTTGTTGGAAGTTCTTTTGTACACACAGCATGGGCTTCATCAGCCTGATAGCGGTCGCTTCTGCCTTCGCTAACAGACGCTGACCCAGGGACTTTGGAAAACATAGTGGAACCGTTCAAATCATTCGGAAAGCTTTGTTGAGGTCCATCCGATATCCGGAATCGACCAAGTGCGCCGGAATCGAGCTGTTTATGCTCCTGACTCCATATTTTCTCAGCCATGCCGGGGAGATATCACATTATTCTGTTGGGTAGGCACTGAATCGTGCGACCAATAGTACCTGCTCAACAGGAGTGACTGAAAGAGTATATCCACATGGAGTTGCACTGAGTCGGTAACCTATCCTTACCTTACCCATGTAAGATTTGGATGGTTGATAATAATACCCGCTGCTGGAAAGGTTCTTGAAACGGCTTGGTCAATGCTTCTTTTCAGCTGTGTGCACAAAAGAACTTCCTACAAGCTCCGCAGCTGTCGTGACCCACAGTCACTTAGCAGCATGCAGTCACCCGCGCTCTGCTGTCCTCCAATTCCCGTTCTCCCCTTACCCTAGACTGCTCCATCAAACCATACCCTTTTAACCAGCCTACTCTTATCGACCCCACACCATTCCCACGGCTCACTTGTCCGAAAAGACAAACACTTTTGAACGCGCACCCCATTTTTGTATAAATGTACAGGCCTGACCAGAATTTATGGAAAGTATACGTACACTCACCAAACTGATCTTCTGAATTTCTTTAGTTAATGCACAACTTCTTCAATAATTCAGAATTTATTGACGTCATAAAATTTCGTCACCTCTTATTCATCTGCAAACGATCATTTACCGTTAGTAACGTAAAGTAACTGTCCACGTAGAAGGGTGAGGCTTTATAGGTAAACAGTGATCTATTCGTTTTCTTCTCAATTACTTCCTTGGACTCGCATGCTCGCTTGTATTGGCATACCTAAGAGCGCTAAGTGGATACACGCCATGCAGTTGACCAAAAGGCCGCGTTTAAGGTCGTACTTTGGGCGGCGACTGGACGTCGCCTACGAGGCCACTGCAATACGCAGAGGAAAACCAGAACTCTGTAAGCAGCTGGATCATGCGATCAACCTCGCATCGCCGTGGTAACGATCGATCACCTCAGGCCCTCTCACGCCTTCTCCCTGCTGCCCTGTACTTTAACCTCCCCCCTTTAATTACACTTCACAGGTTTTCACTGCAACCTGAACTGCCTTGTTGTGATAATTACCTGCCCCCTCCTCCAACCTTCACTATGCCCCGACATTTTTGATTTATGTTTCCCATCATATTTACCTTTTAAGCTTCACCTTTATAAGTGGACAGTTAGTTTACTATATTAACAGGTAATGACCGTTTGCAGATGATTTAGATGTCACGAAATTTCATGTCGTCAATAAATTCTGCTCAGCTCGTGATCTTTGCTTTGTTCAAATTTTAAAATTGTTTGAAGCTTTTTTAGCTTATGGAGTTGTTACTTAGGTTTTCCATAAGAAAACAGATAGAAACTGAACTAAACTTTGTTGCTTGTTCCTCTATAGCCTTAATATTTACATTTCCTGGCAATATGATTGAAAAGGTAAATGTTATTATGCGAATTTTCTTCCGGGGTCGCGATATTTTAAGTCAATTTCAAATAAAAATTAAAATGCCTACATCACAACATACCTATGGTTCGCAACATCAAACTCTTATCTTACACCGGTTTGTAAAGAAGACGAAGACGTGATCTCTGGAACGATAGTTTTATTCTGAGCTTTCGGCTCCACACGAGAAGCCATCGTCAGAGTAAATGAGAGAAGCAAGCGTCAGCTACGCATAAATGGGGTTGGTAAGGGAGGGGGTGGTGGTGGCAATTATTGATTGGTCTTTGTCCACGCCAATTCCATTCTCACCCTATCTTATCGCGTCTCCGATGCGGTTTGATATTCGTGTACGAAGGCTCAATCTTGTGAGTAAAAATTACACCAGTCCAAACAATATTTCTCATAGATTAAGAAATTTTCCACCAAAAAAATGCAGAAGACCACTTAGAGAGCATTGGCGGCTTTCGATAAATTCTGTCAGGCCAGCACGATACAATAGGAACGAGATGCAAGTTAAAACATGCGATCAAAATGTAAGTTATTTCGGCATGACTGTCGTCAGCGGTCCTATTCGTCTTTGACTTATAATAATAACCTACTTTTGTACTTTCAGTAGACATATGTTCACTTTCAATTAAATAAAATATTCATTTACACTCCTTAGCCAAGAAGCAAATGTATAACCACCAATTCCGTAAGAAATTCGGGCAGGTGCAGTAGATACCTAGGCAATCCTTCAAGACAGTTCTACCGTGAGCTATGTGAATAGGGGGTGGGAATAAGATTCAGCTGAGTAGGCGACCGTGAGGATTTGGCTGAGCAATTCCAGGGGGAAAGTGAGAAGTGCGTGCTGTTAAGAGATTGGTCGAGATTTTAAGCATGGAGTTTGTAGAATGGTATTCTGTGTGTGGGCAAACGACAGACTTTGTCAACCGTAATGGCTTGCGCTAGTTTGATAGGACCTTATGGTTGTTCGACTATCGACTTCGTTTAAGTCCACTATATGCACAAACAGGTTGGCACAGTACTGATGACTGATAATAGGGGTTAGCTTTAAACTGATATCAAACGTAGGGCAACAGTAGCTTATAAAGGCCCACTCATCAAGCCCTAGTCCCTGTATGTTTTCTTACGAAAATGGTGGTTATACGGTTTTATGGGTGGGGAATTAGGACGCGCAGTAGAATATACTTTAATAAATGCTAAATGCATTTTTATTTTACCGTATTTAGAAGTGTTGTTGACTTATACCCGTAGCTTTTTCTATTCCTTATTATCGTTTTCCTTATTGCTGGGCACAGCAGAGCTTGCCTCGGTTTTCACCCTTTCAACTCTAACCACCAGGTTGTGTCCGTTTCTACTAGGTTCGGACTAGGGGAACTATGATATGCCTGCTAGAAGTACGTGCCTATGCTAAAGGGCTAATTCTAGTCATCGTGCTTAGGAAGGCCAGTAGTAGTTTATTATAGTACGACCCATATAAAGCACATGCAAGGTATCTGCTCATTTACTTGCGCTTCTGAAGCAGATTTTATTGGTCACACGAGTCGGTGCTTTTCCAAAAGCATAAGGCAAAACCTTCCAAGGTGGACCAGAAAGAGCCGAGGTTAAGAGCAGAAAAAAGTGCTCTATTCACATTTACCAAATCAGGTGTCTTGCCTTGAGGTATATCAAAACGCAAATATGTAGAACACTCGTCTACTTAATTATATAAATTTGATTATAATCCTCCCCTAAATGAACTAGCAGGACACAAGATTCAAAAAAGCACTTTCCTTATCATCCGCACTGTCCTTTCATTCGGATGAGCCCATTTATTTGTTCCTGATACGTTTATGTGTACATGATTAGCGATTTTAGCTCTACCACTTACAGTAGATTGCATATCTGATGCAAGGTTGGTGATTGGAAGATTGAACGCACACTTGAGGTTGTTTAGTTAGTTTCTTGGGTTGAATTGGGTCGCAAAATGTTGTTTACTAGAATTTAATTACGTTCAGATCAGAATACTGGGAGAAAATAGAGGCAAAGATGGGCAAAATCCAGCCTTTGTTGATATCCGAGAATTTTCCTATGCTATTAAACGCTGCGCAAAAGAACTTCTTGCGTGTGCATGTTGCACTATAAAAGAACATTCATGAAGACTAGAAACTTTTAATTTTATCTGTTCACAAGACGAAAAACGTTGTTTTGCATCCATGAAATTGAGGTTAATGTAATTAGGAGATAGCACATTACTTTTGGGAAAGAACAGCGAAATAAGTTTGAAAAATTACATTTTGCAAATATGTTAACTTTTGTGCCGAAAAATTGAGTGATAAACTTTTGAAGTTGTTCTTTGCATTCCTCCATCTTAAATTTATATTTTATATTTGAGGGGTTACAGGCAAGGAATGCGTTTGAGAACTTTATTATTACATGGCAACTAAATTAATTGTACAATCGATATGAAGTTGGAGGCAGTTAACATAAAATTAATTGGACAGCGTTTTCATGCGACATTGTGAAACCGTTTCTTGAAAAATCGCCGTTGATATTATTGCCACTATACATTGTATTTGTTATTGTAGAACTAAGCCTAGAAGTAACCACATATGCTGAAAACTTTTCCGTTTTAGATAAAAAAGTAGCTCTTTCATTGATAACAGAAGAGTTAACCCTAATTGTTAGGGAAATCAATCAACTGGCCAAAATTTCTCATTCTGAACTTGACTTTATCATCAAAAAATTAAAGTACGCAAACATCAGACGCTAAAGTATATAAGTAAAGCTTTTTTCAAGAGGTAACGTTTGGTAGAATTTTTCTAAATCAATCTTGAGCCTATTTTTTCGTGACTTTTGTAGAAGACGTTCATTTTTCTCGGCAATGAGTTCACATGATTGTGTGGTTCTGAAAATATGACACACAAAGACAGCTGCATCAGAAATTTTTTTAAAAAGCTGGATATTTATCTAAAAGCTTTTAAGTTATCTTATTTTGAAGGTTATGATAAGTATATAGAATTTACTCATTATTTATGGTCAATTGACTAAAGCCAGTGAAAATTGTAAAGTCTTTATGAGAATTTAATGGAAGATCTGTACCTCTTCGTAATAGAAATATCAAAATAATTACAAAACAATATGGCGGAAGGCAATACCATTTAGTGTACAAAAAATGGTACGTTTAAAATTTTTCTCGACAATTCTATTTCAATTTTTAGTCACTGACCGGCATTTTCGCAAGTGAGCTTAAGCAATCTATTACTCCTGTTGTCTCCCAATGTGGCATATCAAGCGAAAACGCGGTTGCCTTAGACCAACATAAGTCAAGTGATTTATAAACGAAAGAAACAACTATCAGTTGTCGTGAAAACGTGTTAGAATACATACTCGGAATTTAGACTCTTCGGTAACTGCCATTCACTATATTTCACGTAATATGCAAGCATATTTATTCCAAAACTTGACAAAACGATAATTTTCCAACGTAATTTTACTTTTGCTGCTTTACATACTCAGTATTTTTGCATAAATGGGCTTCTTCTACATGTATAACTTAATTTTACCTAGTACGCTCGATTTGCAATTTTTTGGAATTTTCCACTATGTTTAAAAAGCTGGTGTTGCTACAAAACGAAATATTCCTTCATAAATCATAATATGCCTTATTATGAATAATGACCATTACTTTATTGCTGTAAGACTTTGGGCGCCAAAGCTAGGGCTGCGTTCGAGTAAGAGGAAGTTTCTGGTAAAAATCGTAGGATTGCATGAGTTTGGCCACCTACTGTATATGCACTGAGATATGACCACCTACGAAGTTACCCTCAGTATAATGTCTATTTTTATTCGGCCCGAAACAATTTTTCAATCGATTTTCCCCTTTGAATGATTCAGTTTTACTTTCACTTTCGGTTTATTCAGAGGGGATGGTAGACAAGTGTCTTTTAAAACCCTATTGATTGCATGCCAGTGTGCCATATTCACCTGTACACGCATGCGTAAAATTGTTACTATGCAACTGATATTGACAAACAGTGAGTAGAATTATTCTTACACGTACCTCTTGTCTTTTGTGTAGTGTGAGTTCGAGTGGACAACACGGGACACATGCTATTATTTAAGTATTTTTTTGAACAACTTTATGGACGTAGCCTCGACGACGGATTGCGGGAGGTTATTTCACTGTTGTGCGGTCCGTTGCGTGAAAAAATCAGAGTGGAACTTAAGTTTGCACAGCTTGATTGTGTGTCCACGAAAATAAGGCAAGAGGTGCCGCTGAAACAATTCCTCACAGCGCAATCCTTTTTGAGGCCGTGTTTTGTCTATCGCGATCTGCCTTATTCGTTTCAAAATATTGTCCGGGCATACTTAACTAAAATGTCTTACACAGAAAAAATGAGGTTTCGTTTTCTACAGCTGATCGTCTTTCCACATTACTTTTTAGGACACATTGGGTCTTCAAACACTGGATAAAAGCGGACGGCTTCATCTGCTGCCCTTGCCAGGAGACCACCTCCACTTTTCCGACAGCTGGTTCAGGCACATAATTGTTCGCAAATTTTTAACCTCTGTGAAATCACCATAAACTGGTAATTTGGGAGGTTTGATTGCAAAAACAGGGGACACTGCGCCGAAAGCCCCTTTTAATTCCTACATTGATAATTTTGCAAATTAATTCAGCCAACCATAGTATACAAAATTCTGAATTATCGGCCTTTTTGCCTTGCCATACGATTGTCTTTTCAAGTTAATCACGCGGCAAATATAAAACGTGGAAAGTATTTGCTTCAAATGTCAGTAATAAAAGAGCCAAAATACGGTAGATTTATCCTATGTTGGCCCATCCACTCATCATCTCAAAAGCTGCCTACGTAGCTGACTTATGAAGGTGTAATTTGCCCACCTTACTACAAATGTAACACCCAGTTTACGCAAAAGATCTAGGTACAGGATTTGTCATTTTTATACAGACTTTTAAAATCACCATAGGTATTGGCATTAGGGTTTGAGTGTAGGGAGTTGGTTGAATGATTACGGATGGGGAAAAGATAAGGGCTTAGGGTTAAGTTTTTGAGTTGACAGTTAACTTAGGCTTATAGTGAGATTTAAAGGTTATTTTTGGGTTTGCGTTGCAGTTTGTGATTTGAATTAAGATTGACCGTTTAACGTTAATGCTTAAGATTAGCTCAAAAGTAAGCATAAAGCGTCATATAATGGATTCTGGGTCACTATTGCCAGTCATTCGATGCTATGCTTCATTTTTTTCTGGACGTTCTACTAGGTAGAGTGTTCGAAGGAGCGACTATTAGTAATGTATACGTGTGTCGACGCTCTGGCTCCTCGGTTTCATAAGATGATTGGACAAGCGTGGCGGGACTAGGCCGTTGCCGATGCCTGGGACTCAGGCATCCTTATACCTGTCTACCAGGAGGGAGATAAGATGAGAACTGCCGCAACATAAGTCTTATCGACGTTGCTGCAAAGCTCTTCACTATTGTTCTTCGCAGGCGGTTCCAGTCTGTACGTGACTCCAGGACGCGTCCCAACCAAGTCGGCTACGGCGCCGGGGGTGGATGTGCGCACCAGATATTTACGCTGAGGCGCATTCTGGAATTCCGCCATAGCTACTAGTAACTGATAGCCGTCTGCTTTGTCAACTTCGCCGCCGCGTTCGATTTCATCCACCACGATTCCCTGTGGCGAATAATAGAACTAGATAGAGTACAGATCAAAGCCATTGCCATGATTAAGGCCTACTGTCGTTCCACCACCGAACGAATTCTGGTCCACAACAATTAAACGTTCGATATCCGGTCTGGCGCCCCACAGGGCTGCGGCCTGTCGTCCATTTTGTTTAAGAGCGTCATTTGCTGGATTCTTGGGAAGACCCTACATGAAGAAGACGGTGTTGAGCTTGCACCAGGACGCCGGCTGACTAATCTCGACTACACTGATGATATTGCGCTGCTAGCTTTAACTTTCGGTGATCTACAGTCTGTAGTGTCACGAGTGAATGAGTTCGCTATGTTGGTTGACATGACCATCAATACCCGAACGGCAAAGTTATTCTCGAGCTGCATCCCTGACTAGGAGAAGGCACCCCTGGGGATTAATGCCCATCAACTTGAAAAAGTAGACAGCTTTTAATGCCTCTGGGTGAGTCTGCTACCGCATGAGCAGAGCAGAGACGACATTTTCCACCGCATTGATTCTGCTCGCTAGGTTTTCTCGATCTTCGAAAGTGCCTATGAATCCGATACAACATCTCCATCGCCACGAAGATTCGTGCATAACATGCATGCATCTGGTCAGTCCACCTCTATGGGTGTGAATGCTCGGCTTTGTGCGCTGAAGATGCGCGAAGACTGGATGTCTTTGACCACTGTTGTCTGAGGACCATCCTGCGAGTTCAGTATACTGACTTTATTTCGAATGAAACAGTCCGCACTGGCTGCAATTGTATCGCGAGGTGGAGCTTTCCAGATCCGCTGCCGCCAATCGCCACGTGTGGAGGGGTACCATCCGTGACATTATTGAGGCCGGCTAGATTAAGCATGATGACAGCCGTCCCAAGTGCAAGTACTGTAAACAGCAAGAAAACATGGACAGGACAATAAGCCAATTTCTCCAGTTTTTGTTCCACAACGTCAGAAATGAAGCCTGCAGGAAGTCTTGTACAGGCACTCAGCTCCGTTGGCGTAATACCAATTCAGCATGTGTCCACATGTCTCCGAACACGTCGCGAGTCCATCGCACCATGCTTACATAGGCTTCCTACCACAACGTGAGACATTGACGACGGGGCAACAGTTGCTGATTGTCGGACCCTTTTCCTACCTCTCCCCTCTCTGATCCCTTGTTATGACTACAAGCTGATACCGGGTTGCTTAAACTTCTGTTCCTTCTATCCTCCCATATATCGTTGTAATTGCGTGATGATGAAAAATCTTAAAAGTACGTTCATGGCAACTTTTTTTCTGACAGAATGAATTGCAGTTTTCCAATTTAATCTGTTCTGTCCACCAAGACCACGCGAATTTCATATAAAATATCATACACATCTTGGTATCATATTTTATAAATAGAAAAAAGATTAACGGACCTCAGTGATTTTGTCAATGCAAACGTCCTGCGAAGGAGTAAAATCGTGACTTGAGTATCCTATAGAGTTTACAAAGACAATATATCTAATTAAACCTATAAAAAGGATACCATACTAAGAATCGACGGCATGCCGATGGAAATAAAAGAAGTAGCTTGAATTATAGGAAGTTATAGATTATTTTAAATAATTTTCAACTTGAAACTGATAATATTTATGCAACGTCTGCTGTAATGCCAATCTAAAATTTTACAATAGAATGTCACTATCTGGAAAGCATAAGCGAAGCCCAGTTTATAAATCTGGTTTCTTATCAGAGTAGTAATTGTTACGGCCTTTCGGCAATTGCTTACGCATTCAAGACAAATGTTTATTTTGCGGAAGCCCACTTTTAATATTCAAGTGCAGCATCGGAAGAAAAGTAGGGGACGTGCAGTCATATTGAACATTTTCAGCAATTGAACAAGCGCATCAGCGCAAGTCATATGCGTGTAATACCGATACAATTTCACTTATCATGAATATGCATTGTAATGGGTTCAGCCACAGGCAAAATCGTGTTACATCTGATTCTGTAGAGGTGACTGAGGTTGGCATCATTCGTGGTCGCCCAAACGATCTTCCGCCATCTACTCCTGTTCCTGTCGATTTGATTCACGGATCGGGCTTCACCACATTCATTGTTTGTTGAAGAAAGTCTGTGTAGTTTATGCAACCTCGTCTTTTTCTGTCATACACCGTCATCAAGTGGTAGAGGTCGTCCTCAGAGAGTTCAATGCCATGTTTTTTGAGGAAGCGACCCAGGTCACACTGTGAGATGTATTCAGGGTGCTTCCCTGATATGGCGCGGAAGCCAGCAAGCAGGGTATTGTTCTCCTTCAAGCTCTGTTGGCCAGGAAAACAAAATATGATAAAGGGATGGCGGAACTAATTAGGCCTTTCTAAATGTTCCTGGTTTTATCACTTGTGAACGAGTATCGAAAACTCACAAAAGTCGTTAGGAAACCTAAGATAAACGAAAACTAGGTCGATATGACATAGTTAGGATCCCCATATAGATTCCAACTTTTAATTTTGACTGATATCTCAGGCAATCTTATCTTAAAAAAAGTTCAAACTTCAAACACTCGCTTTTAAAGAAGAAAAGTAGACGCCGCTGATCATGCAACATTTCGACATAGGCGAAAGATTGATACTCTTTCGCTACTCGGTATTGACTCCGGTTTTGAGACTGATTATGGTGTAGTCTATTCTGAAGTTTACTCCGTTATGATAGGATGCGGGCTTTTTAACGAGCTTCATTCTGGCTACCAGCAAAAAGTGTCAACGGTAAACACTGGCTACTTCAGTAGTATGCCTTTCTATCATTGATTTTGACTGCCTTTATAAATTCAAATATATTATATGGAAACATGCATGAAGAAAATATTTCTTGTACTTGTTTGATAGCAAA
>JAYGXS010000003.1:971356-1024227 GCA_036362985.1 Ligula intestinalis | reverse complement strand
AAAGCCCGCATCCTATCATGACGGAGTAAACTTCAGAATAGACTGCACGATAATCAATATCGCAACCTGAGTCAATACCAATTAGCTAAAGAGTATCAATCTTTCGCCTATGTCGAAATGTTGCATGATCTGCGGCGCCTACTGTATATGCTATTGGGTTTAACGTAGGAATTTTTCAAAGCTTGCATTACTCAAAAACTATCACGAAACCCCATGCTGATATCGAGGATTACTGACATCAATTTTAATCTAGCAATAAAAGCCACTGGAATGGATTAAAAGGTTAGTGACATGACATGGAAAATCGTTTAGAGCTACGGAAGTAATATATTTACCAGTATACTGGAAAACTAAACACATTCGCAAATCGCTCCATTTCTTTTTGAGTGTTACACTGATCGAAGAATAATTTATCTGGTTATCGTCATTGTCTTGCTGTATTTATCTGGACAACATCAACACCTTTGAGGAAGGTTCTGCTTTGGACCTCTTATTCGTAAACTATTTACTATTTTCCTGCTTTAAATGAAAATTGATATGATTTTAAGTGTTCTTATTGTATTATATGATATTTACATTTCAGCCCATGAATTGAAATATATTAAGCTTATCCCGTTACGATAATGTATGTTTTTTGAACTTTTTGCTATTGGTTTGAAAAGTACTGCAAGTATAGGAGGGTGAGGAATACTTACCTAGCCCCTGAACAGTAGTAGGGAATGGTACTCAACCGCTTTAGTTTCGGTAAAGTGTCGTCAGGTATAGAGTGAAGGTTATGTTAAGAGTTAGCACAGCAGGCTTGGCAACACTCCTCGAAGTTAGCAAAAGAACACCTGTTGTGCGCGTGGGAACGGTTGTATTCCCATATCCTATTGGTTAGTGTATACAAGCAATCTCGACTGAGAGGATGATTGCAGAAAATTGCCACCATGCTTAAAAATAATGCATATCGAAGCTCATCAGTCTGACCTTAGACAATTTCTTCTTCGGAACCTACGCACGGAAATGTGGCGATCAAACTGTGAATGCCTAGGAGGCCTCCAGCAAACTCTCACTTTCCCAGTTTGCACATAAGATAATTAAAGCAACCTGGGCGACCGTAAGGTGTGCGTTGTCATGACGACGTAGATAAGCACGTGATTAAAAGTGCGTCATGCATACTCGAATTAGGGTATGAGGGAGAAACTTTGCGTCCTAAATAGGTAAATACAGAGAGTCTGTACAAAAAATGACCTTTCCGAAGTGTGTATTTTTTACCTAGAGCAGTCCGTTAAAAATAAATATGTTTTAATGCAGAGATTGAATGTAAAAGTGAACGAATATTTATCAGCCTATTAAAAGTTCATACGCTAAGGCTCAGGCGAACGCTCCGTTTGTGCAGGATGTGATTCTCAATGTAGAGTTAAGCATCAACTCTTTTTACTTGCCGGAGGGAAAATGTGTCTAAGATGAAAAAATGCAAATTATCTGAAGGCTTGAAACGTTTTCCATCAAAATATACCTCCAAGAGAATTCTACGAATTGTTAACTGGGCTCCGTGATACAAGGCCTATTTTACTTACGATATCTCGGATCTTGTCCATAAGAGCGCGTATGCTGATCTTGGATCCGTCTTTCTGTAAAATATAAAAATAGGCCCAGCATTATTATATGCGAAGCAAAGAGAAACGTTGAACGATTTTCAGATCTGCAACCAGCAAAAGAAGCGATTTATCAAAGAGTGAAAGGCTTTTAATTTATATATCGATGCAGATTATAATTTGAAAGTCTAGGGCGTTATCATTCACGTTTACCGAAAATAGAAGAAATCTTCAATAAACTGCCCATTTTCAATAAGTTTTAATCAAGCTAATAAAAGCGTAAACTGACAAATATTAAGTATGCAAGAAGCACTCTTCACTCATAACAAAGCAAATTCGCATTGCTCGATCCCTTTGAAAAAAGATGGGAAAATAAGGAGGCCTGACAATATAAAGATGACATTTAGAACTTTTTGAAGTATGTTAAGGAGAGACCGATCGAAAAGGGAGTTCGTGTGGACAATTTATCGAAACTCTCGGGCACCCTGTCAATTGCTGGGTCGTCATGGAGTCTTTTTGTGACTGAAATTAAGTGAAAACAGAAATAGCGGCCCCTCTTGCTACCTAGGCAAACCATTTAGAACTATGACTGCCGCGACTCACTACTGGTCCGCTACACGTTTCTTCAGATCGTAAACAGTGATGTTTATGTTAAATATGGCAATAGCAGCAAAATGATTTATTGGATCCATATCATTTCGAGAGAGCTCGTCAGTTTCCGCCTCTCATTACTCAACGTGAATCACAAAAGAGAAGATACACAATGAATTCGTACAGAAAAATCGATATCAACACAAGGTCATAAGGAGTGGCCAAGTGGCTTATCAATAACATGAGAAGTTCAAAAGCTATGGTCAGCAAAAATAACAGGGAAAAAACACCTGAAGTAACAACTTAGGAGAAAACTGTATAAACAGGGAGCCAATGTTACCAAGGCAAAGTTAGGTTCACTACATGCTCCAACTGTTTACATAGGTCGGGTTTGACCCGCCGTATGTAGGCTGCCTCCAGGTAGCGTAAAGTGCGAGTTGTTCGTGCTCGAACAAGTACTCGGAAGGACGTTTGGGGGTCAACAGAATGGCCCGAGTCTAACAGATGTTCAGTAATTGAGGATCGGGGAATTCTGTTTTCCTGTTTCATTAGCCAGCTAGGTAAATGTTCCTTAGCTCTGGTGGCCAATTGCCTCTGCGTTCGCCCTATGTACTTGCATCCGCAAGTACATGTAAATTCATAAATGCAGTTTGAGGTGGCGTGCATCGGCATGGCATCCTTCGCATGAGGAACTGGTAAAGGCTTTGTCAGATTGCATATTATCAGATCAGCAGCATAGTACGTCCTTTCAATGGCATTACGAAGGCGTCTTTTGATGGTGTTTAGTATGTTGTCGCCCTTAAATGGTAAGGAAATGAAGACGGGCTTTTTTGGTGCTAATTGTTGCGTCAATTTAGGTCTGAGAGGTTTATTGTATTTGTCTATAAATTGACTTGGATATCCTAGCTTCATAAGTGTGCGTTTAAGGTTGGTTAATTCATTATCCAATGTATCCGTAGAGCAGATCATTCTGGTCCTCTGGAAAAGAGTATATACCAAGTTACGTTTCCATTGAATGGGAACAAAACTCAGATAATGTAAATACTGTCCTTTCCAGGTGTTTTTATGGAAGACCGTCCGTGTAATGGAACCATCTTTCTGTCTGGATAAGTTAACGTCGAGAAAGGAAAAATGGTTATCTTGTTCCTGTTCCATGGTAAATTTTATCTTAGGATGCAGACTGTTCATTGTAGACAATAATCCTTCGGCTTCCCTTGGATTGTCCACAATCGCAAATATATCATCTACATATCGTCTGTATAATGTGTTTTTGTTCAATTTGGATACTTTGTCTTCTAAATGGCCCATAAATATGTCAGCAAAGGTAGGTCCTAGTGGGCTTCCCATCGCAACTCCGTCAATTTGTCGGTATAATTGTCCGTTGAATAGAAATTGGACATTCTTTGTACATAATTATAGTAAGTTTCGTAATATTTCAGGGGCCAGATGGGTATCCGAAGAATAAGTGCAAATTATATCAATAGTTTCTTCCAAGGGAACGTTGGTAAATAATGACTCAACGTCCAAGGATATCATGTGTTTGTCGGAAATATTTTGGTGTCTTATTTCGTCCACAAAATGGAAACTATCTTTTAATGTGTAAGAAGAATACCTTTTGCGAATTGGTTCTATTTCCTTCACAAGCCATTGTGCTAGTCTATGAAATGGTGAGTTTGACATGGATAGAATTGGCCGTAAAGGAATATCCTTTTTATGTGTTTTTGGTAAACCATATAGTCGTGGTATATATGAACCCCTGGGTTTTAGGGACAGAGCTGTTTTGGAATCCATTAGATTATTATCCAACAGAAGCTTGATCATTTTCCAGGCAGAGGCTTCCAATGCCTTGGTTTCATCTTTACCTTTTGCTTCTAGACGAAATTTACTGGAATCTTTTAAAATGGCTTCCATTTTCTTAACGTAATCATTGCGATTGAGGATAACCACACCATGACCTTTGTCAGGTTTGGAAATAACTATTTCCTTGTGCCTTTTTAATGCAGATAAAGCAATTGTATGTTCTTTAGTTATGGGAGAGCGTTGTGTTATTGGAGCTCTACGGTATTGGTGTGCGATGTCCACGAATTTTGCTTTCATCCAACCTAAGTCATCATTGGATCTAGGTTTTAAGTCAGTCAGTTGAGAGTACAAGTCCTCAAATTGTGCCTCAACTTCTACTGGATTAATTCTTTGGTAAGGTAAACAAAAGTCGAGTCCTAATGATAGGGCCTCGGTTTGCTACTTGTTGAGTTTAATATCCGAATGATTCATGATGAATTCATCAGGGTTACGAGGGAATATATCCTCGGTAGGCGTATTACAAATTGACCTGACTAATTTCCTTCGGAATTTTTCTCTGGTCTTCTTTTGTATGATATATGAATGCTTGATAAAGATAGACCAGCAATAGAATCCTATCTTGTCCAAAATATGTTTTGTCTGGTACAAAAAGGATTTGTTGTAAACCACCAACTGAATAGAATCTTCTATTTTTGATAGTGTAAGACGGTCCAAGTTTTTAAAAGTTGGTCGTAATTTTCCTCGTCGAAGCACTTTGTAAAACTCAGAAGGATATAGCTTGTTATTCAGACAGTTCTGTCAAAATTCAATTCGTGTATTTTCCTTCGTTATTCGGCATCTTAACTGCAAAAGTCTTTCCAAAGACTTGATGGTATCCAACTTTCTCTGGTGTCGTTATCACCCGCTAACATTTCCAAACACTTTCATTTAATCTTCCAATGAGTTAACGTCGTCGCATGCTTTAAATGCACCCATTTCCACTACTCACTTATGTAAAATTTGCTGAAGGAATTTCCGCCAATAGACACCCTGTGAGATTGCCTTGTCATGGGCAAAACGTAGATTAGCTGCCAACTACGAAAAAGAGAAAAAACATACCTTGTTTTCAAATTCGTGATATGCTTCGTCAAACTTATAGGCTGATTTCGACCTGTGTCCTTCGCCGAAGGCATGCAGAAAATCGGTGTATTGAACGCTGCAATTAAAATGTAAAATTCCTTTGATTTCATTTGTGCCTTCATATTTTCAGAATTTTATGTTAAATGAAAAACATTTGAGAACACCACCAGAAAGAACTGGTACTAAGCCGGTCAATCGGGACTCCACAACAAGGCCTTATTAAATTCTCAATTTAGAGCATATATTTTCGTTAGCGGTTCTGTTTGCAGCCTTCGGGACGGGGGAATCCTGTTCAACAACGGAACTTGTTACTAAATTCTACATTAACAATTAGACCGACCATGAACTCTTGATCATTTTTTGCTCTACGACTATCAAGTATGAACAATAATTTCAAAACTGCCTATCCGTGGGTGTGCAGATACAGTAGTCGCCGGCCCAGACCGAATTGGGCTTAATAAGCGGCAGGCGCATTAAGTGGAGAGCCCTAGATCTTCATTAGCAAACGCAGGATAGGCACTATACATTGCATTACATACGCACTGTATCATGTGTAAAGCTTGGTTATGTACAAGAAAAGAATGCTGTGTGTCTGTATTTTACGTAATAACAAAAATAAAAAAAGTATTTGCGACACAACCATTTGCGCACGCAGAGAGATGAGAATTTCGCTCTCTCCTGTTGGCAAACTGGGCTTTGAAGCCGGCGACTGGGCTTATTAGCCGGCGGATTTTGCTATGTGAAATTCCGTCCCAAGCTGACTTGGGCTTAATAGGCGGCTGGGTTTAGTAACCGTGAGCTTAATAACCGGCAACTACTGTATAATGTTTGCCCTGATACCGTGCATTTTCTGATGTTTTGTGCGGGATGCATAGCATATGCGCCATGATTGCAGCAAAACTGTAGTGACCCCATTTAGCGCGGACGCGCACGTGATTGCAGTTTCGGATGGCCTCGTGGACAGCCAATCACAGGTATCAAAAACCCCGCCTGAACGATTGTCGCGCACGGCGGCCACTAACACGCGCGCGTTTGAAGGATGGCTCCAATCTATCTGACCAATCAATTTTGACGACTGAGTCAAATAAAGGCGTTTTTTGGATTCTGAGACGACTGCCAGGCTCGAACATTTCGAATTCTATCCCGCTCGGGTGCAGTTCTATTCTCATCTGATAGTTAACTTTCTACAACCTAGTACCCACTTATTCTGTATAGAATAATCGATTCCTACCATCTGGCGCTCACTTATTTTCATACCCTCAATGAACCAACCTGCAGATGTAGTGGCAATGGTTCGACTAATAAACGTAAGCCTTTGCGACAAAACTGTCAGGAATAGTGCGTATAAAGGTGTTTCATATCTTTTGGACAACAACGAAGTAGGACTTTGTCTAAAAATGGGTCGCTTAGTGCGTTGGTGGTAAATCTAGCAGTCAAATTTGTCGACCTGAAACAAAACGTATAAGTATCATTTACGCATCCATTGATATTCATCGTCAGGAATATGCTTTCACGATATTGAAGGTCTTATCAACTAAAGACGAGAGCACTGCTGGGGAACTGATTTCCAAGAATACCCTATTGTAGACAACTGTATGGTATTTTCTCAATATAAAAAGTTTTTCATTGACAAGACGTATCCTCTACTGTCTAAAGTTAAAAGACTGCACTCCATCCGTATAAATAAATTCCTGTGATGTATAATCTTTATTAATTACGACTGCACACGTAGGCACTTACTATCCGTTCTTCTTCTTGTCAAATCCAAGAGCAAGGTCCTCCAGTTCTTCTTCATTTAGAGGGAAATTGAAGGTTCTCCCAAGTTGCTAGAAGAGAAAATGTGTCAATAATCTACTTAATTATCTTATAGATGACAGAATTTGCATTTTTCGTTTTAAATAAATAACTAAACGCAGATGCTGAATTGTGACGTGCGTTTCCGGTTGCACGTTTTATTTTCGACTGATCAAATTATAAATAAGTTTTATAAATTGAAGAATGATACGACTCTCAGGGGTTAAAAAAGTCAGTTATTAAAGTTACTGGAAGATGACAGATTCACATTGTGATCATTATCGAAGAAACTGAAATTTTCACTGACAGGCTATAAAAGTTAATCAATATTAATTATCCTGTCACGTGCTACATACGAAAACAAATTGTCACATTATTTTGCACCAGCGGCTGGACTCGACAACCAATTACCTATTTGAGTTACTCTCCTAAAACGGTTATCCAAGAGAATTTATACGTCGTTGGGTGAGACAACAATGGTCAAAAATGATTCAGGCAGTAGCAGTCAGACGTCATATACTTGGCGTAGCCTTCCTTCCATCAGACATTTGAGGAAGCATTATATCCGGGTGGCATATAAACCAACAGCGACATTACGCACCCAATAGGTACATCCTAAGGATAGAGTGAACTATTTAGACAGGAAAGAATTTGTCTATAAAATCCCATGAGGATCATGTGATGTCGTTTATTCTGGCCAGACCGGAAGACGCCTACGTGCGCATTCATTAACACCGATTGGCGGTAAACAGACTAGACCGCCACTCCGAAGTCGCCATGCCCATAAGTTCGCATGGGACAAAACTCGTATTGTCGCGACCTGTCCTTCCAAGGAAGGACGTGAATTCCTCGAAGCGATATACTCGGACACATCACGCATCAACAAGCATGTCAAGTTGGACTGTTCGTACAAAAATCTCACACAGAAATGGGCAAGACGCGAACCGATCCGAATAGAGGGAGGCACACTGCAGCAGCCTACCGGCACACTTAGTCACAGCTGAGACCAATGACCTGATCTGACCCCATTAGCGTCAGCCACAACTGCATACTGTTAACTCACCCTGCACCCTCCCCCCTCCCTGCCCGCATGACTTCCTATTCATCTCCTTGTCTACACACACCGCGATGCTAGCTGTTTTGACCCTTACTTTACTCTACATCTGATGATGAGCTGGGGTTCCAGACTCGAAAATTCACGAAATAAAATTCGTTTTCCCGAAAAACGTATCTAACCTCAGAAACCAATACCTCAGGCGTAGGTGGAGGGATAGACATTGCGAGGAATGTCCACATTCCTGCAAATGCTCGGACGAATATTGCCTGAGTCCAAGCAGAGGCGCGCAAAAATCGGCAGTAGTGTTGAACAGGTGAGCGGCAGCTGAAGACGCCAAATCCTATATGATTCGTTTTATCCAAATTTCAAGCCCTCACGATCAACACAACACGTGTTCAACAAAAATGGCGATCCACATTATGCACCTTTCAATGAATTAGAGCATCTCAGTATAACCGTTAACATCAATGAAGAGCTTTGGTATTGTCAACCGCAGAGGAATCGGTCATCTTCTTCGATGTTCTTCGGAAGCATTGATTGCTTGGAATCTTGTATGTGAACGGGGGGATAAGGAAATAGAAATCTGTACGGGTAACATAGGTGGCATCGCACTACAGTTGGAGGAAAAGAAGCTCCTATATTGTCCAAAGACCGCCTACCCCCTAAACGTTGGCCTACCTAACTTTAATCTTAATCCTTATTTTCCTGGAATTTAAAGTAAAAATACTTTTTATGTAGATAAATTATGTGTCCGGGATGGAGATAAGGCGATCAAATAAACTTGTCTTACCAACTATTCCATTAAAATTAGCTCTATTTGAGCGAGTTGAGTACGAAATGTTTCTTTGCATCTTCTACATTTACTCAAATAATTCACTCGATAACAAATATTGAATATCTGCCGAACAACTATGCGGCTATCCAGGCGCATTCAAGGGCATCATACTGTTTGGCTGAAGCGAGGCGTGGTAAATTCCATATCAAGCGTGATTTTGGTTTGCTTGGTCGGCAACGGCACTGGGTAGACGTCAACAAAGCGTATCGAGTTATTTATAAAGTGTAGACAAAACACTCCTGCGCTGGCAGATACTTGCAACGGCAGAGGCAATCGCTATACAGATAACGGACCCGATTTTAGGCGCACAGAAGGCGTTTGTACAGGTGCTAAGGCATCTTTGGCCGAAGACCCACTCAATAGGGGCCCACACGCTTTCTTCCACGTCCCGAGACGGCGAAGAAACAGCAAAAACCCACATCACCACGCCGCCTACCCCGCTGCGACACCGAGACACCATGCGCCCTGCAAGCCTTCCAACACGACGCTAGATACTGACGGCGAGGGACATTAAATTACTGTCAGACCCCCTCCCTTATATTACTGCACTTGCCTGATTATGAATAATCGAAGACGTTCTCTTGCCTAACTTGACTTCCTGAATGCTTAAATGGGTGTCCTCATTGAAAAATACAGAACAACGCAGAAGTTATGCTACACGCAGAAGGTAAAGGTTACGATGCTGGCAGCCATATGCTATCCACTAAGTGTAGGATGTCCTCAACCATGAAGCACCGTAAGACGTCATGCTCCCAAAATAGCATCTAGCCAGATCAACAAACCCTGAAGTCTTTCAGCAGCACGGAACCCCAGCCAGTTGGATCCTGCCAGAGGAAACCGTTTCTGATATCCACCCAGTTGTTGAGCACTGTTTCCTTGATTTTGCCAATGAGTTCTTTAACTCGAGCCGCACTGGGATAGCTCTTTTCAGCCTTCTTGTACTTGTGTTGGGTAGCGGCCTTGCCCAGAGCCAGCAGTTGTTTCTCGTGTTCGGCTTTAAATTTGCGTTGACATGCGCGAAATTCCTTCAGTTTGAGTATATTTGGATCATGGATGGCTGCAAAGGCAAACATGTGGGCCATGATGTCACTGAATGCCCGAAGATAGCCCTTCATTAAAAGAAACCAAACAGTGAAGTTCCATCAAAACTTACTGCGAATTTCTAAAATGAAGAAAGAATATTCGTTAGAAAGTTTTCAGAATTTGAAGTTAATTTAAAAAGAAGAAACACAATCAAATCTGATACCAAACATTTAAAATTAACTGACACAAATACACGTTCTCCTCCCTTAGCCACTACCCTCCTATGTCTACGAAATTTGGAGGCTTTCGAAGGTGGGCTTTGGCGCAAGGATCTTTTGGATTAAACAAAATGTGTATGCTCCTCGCATAAGAGCTGGTGCCAGTAAAACCTGAAATCGAAATAGTTCACATTTGCCTTAAATCACAATGTCATGGCGGATGCAAACGCTAGCCTATGGGAAGTCTTGGCACATTTACTTTCTGCATAGGGTGAACCATTCCCAAGGAGTTTGTAACCCGATTTCAAATATGGTTAGAGCGTAAACCGCTTATTTGTATAATTGAATTTGATCTTACATAACAATAATATTTATAGCGAATCCAACAATAATCTTCACGTCGAAACTTGAAAGTAATCGGGTTGTTTTATAATTTGTTAACTTAAATAAGCCAAACACATTGTGCTTGAGGAGGTTTCCGGTACGGGTGGACAGTTTTTCCTTTTGATATAGAAAATTACTTCACTTACTTATTAAGCATTTCGCTTGAGTATTTATTTTGGTCGATGAAGAACGACCGATTGAGTACAAAACTCACCTGTTCCGTTTTGCCTTTAAGTACACTCTCGAGTCCTGCCAGATTGGTTTGTATTAAAAGTAGATGAGCATCGCCGACACGGACAAGGGAGACTACAGGGGACGTTAGAGGCTTGATAGTCATCATCAACCAGTTATAGCTGACCGTTTGATCTGGAAATAGAACCAGCAACTGGTGGATTATAAGTCCTCTGCTCCAACCCTACCTTGCCGGTCTAAATGGGGAATGATGAGACTGGTTGATGTGTAGTGGTCGCGTCTGTCCAACGCCCTCCTAACTCTTGACGCCATAGACGAGGTCACTCAGAGCATTGGACCTCGCGCCAGCACCCGGAGCTCCTCCCCAATCTCTGACTCTCATTCCACTGCAACGGTACTCATTAGTTCAACTCATACTGACACGGCATACTGATTTGTTGCTGACATCGTACTGAACCACCAGCTTTCGTCAGCCGCCCCTGCAAACCGGCTTATTTATGCCAACCAGAGCCACTTACGCTGTTTGCAACTCTACCTAAGTACGTAACTCCCTTACAATTTAACTAGTCCTCCTCCGTTCGGATTCCTTCAGTATCCTTCCTGCGGTCTTGGATGGGAGTGGTCGCTGCCGGCCAACGCCCTCTATTGCTTTGTCCGGTGTCACTGTTCAAGGCCATCTTGGTCATCCAATACCTCAATATGCGCTTACCGACGCACTGACCCCCAGAGACCTGACCTAATTCCACTCGGATACACACATTTTTGTCAAGGTTCTCGAGGCTGCCCAAGCACCACTCGAAAATGTCCCTTTTTCCGCACACTCGACCGCCAGACATTACTTAAGACCCGGCCAGTCCCCTGGGTGGTCGTATACTACCAAGTCCAACTTCATCCTTCTTATTCTCCGTTCCTTTGTATACACACTAAACTATTCCTAATATTCTGGCCTCCACCGACTTCTTCTTTACTAAGTAACCATGGTCGGACGATCGCGGTTGCTACAGATTAACGTAATTAACTACCTGCGATAGAAGACCGGTCAGTCTGAACCGAGTCCGTGATGCAATGCCCTATAATGGTAGACTTCTGATCAACAGGTTAAGAGTTTAAACCTTTGGTGGAGCACCACCTGGGGTTGGCTATAACTGGCTGCTCATGATTAATGAGCCAGGAATAAGCATGTCAGTCTCCTTAGTCTTTTTTACTGCTCACCTGCCTGAGATACTTCCTGCCGACGAAGGTGTGGAACACGTGAAACGTACAGATACATCAGATATTGAAACGACCTTCAATAGCCCCGCTTTTTCAGTAGATGTGTGCTTAAGTCATTTAAGTCGCCAAAACCACGCACACACGTGACGTCGTACCAGCGACCAGCCAACGAAATGCAGCATAGTTTAATTTATGAACATCCAGTTCCTAGGTTTATCGATACCGACTGTATTTTCGCTTTTAAATTTCGTCAAAGACAGACTTTAGCATTAGACAAACGTAAAGGAGTACCACAGAAGGACAGAACATTGCTTATATGAAAGAATACTTAACATTTTGTGCATAAGGACTAGCTGTGGAAAAATAGAAAGCGCAAACAAAACGTACTGGCGGCATGTTTGGCTCTGGTTCGCTCGAGTCTGAGGCCTCTCGTCTGCAGGAGCAGGAAACGCATCACCTGGCGGAATTTGTGCTGGCCGTGTCCGTACTTTATCTTGTCCATCAGCCGCCATACAGCGTCCAACTCCTGCGGAATCAGTTTAAGTCCCTGTCTAATCGTGTATAAAACAGCAGAGGATTAGTCAGCATTTAAATGGCAACACTTGCATAGAAAGGTGCAAAGTAGTTGTTCAAGCGTTAATGAATGCGATTTTCCTATGTTCACAAGCTCAGGTAAATTGCCCATGAGGGATCTGAGTCATTCATATCGTCCTTCTATTTTGAGTACTTCCTAGTACTTTAACAGAGTTAGTTTAAGTAAAGCACTTCATCTTCCCCTAGTCCCAACCTTGTGCCCTACGGAACCGGCAGTTATGGGAATTATAGTGGTGGGTAAATAGGATAGTCAGTGAAGGAAATGTGTAGAAGTAAGTGAAAAGTAGAAACATTATGTTGCATTTGTTTCCCGCGGCTGCTGGGAGAAAGTTATTCCGCATGTAAATTGAAGGTTTGCGCGGCGCATCGCGCCGCGGACCATACTAATCTGACTCCAGAACAGTAAGTTGGACCTCGGCTTAGATGAAGCAGACGACCTCCTAACCACCATTTCTATTTTTCAGGAATTATGCGCAGTAATGTGTTAATTTGAATTGCGTTTTAGCGCTTTTTAGTACAGAAAACATGTGTTGTAGGGTGTTACTCATGTTTGCTGAGATAGCAACCCAGTTTTGCTACGGTTAATCAACATAAACGACATGTCCGCTGGACGCAGGGGGCGGGATCGTTGTGAAAGTCTGATCTCCCTCTCCATCAAAGTCGGCCATGTGGCTAACAGTAGTGCGAGTGCAGGACTGGCAATTCAATTGTGAATTGGGCACTAATGATCGCAGACTTTCATCGCATGTATCGGACTCACATTCCCCCTTACCCTCCTGTGTCTGGTTTCATTGCAGGGAAAAGAAGACCGACGGTGGATCAGACGTGGTTGATCAGAAAATTCAGCAAATTGGTCCGTACACGAGTAAACATGTTTTCACGACTTGAATCCTAACTGCATTCTGATTCTCTGCCCTAACCAGTGGACCAACTCATCCCGTCAGATGGCACACGAGCCAAGGCCTTCAGTGAAGCATAATAGCCACAAGCGCGTCAGATTTCTTATAGAGGGGTTTAGGCTCTGAATACTGCTGTTGAACACAGGGTTCGAATGTAAGCCCAACGACAGACTGGAAAGTGAGAGTCCGCCTATCGATCGGTGCGCGTTAATCTGCTGATTAAAATATTCCCGATCTTAACAGTCAAGACTACAAGCCTGTGGCTCAATAGTCAGGGTTTTAGATTTCTTACAAAACAGGTCGCTGGTTCGAGTCTCGGGTTGTGGGTGACGGCAAATAAACCAGAAATGGTCAGTACTGTCTCCTTCGCCTGCGTCGGCATCGTCCATTCTCACTTATTTTTACTAGGCGGCAAGCCATGTAAACTTATTATGCGGCTTTATGTGACCTACGTAGCAGTCCGAAATGTCGTCAGTAATTCTTGTCGTTTTAAGCGTTAACTGTTAATAAATCTTGCCTAATACGAATCATATCGAACACTAAAAAATTGATTACACTAATAGGTCCGCATTCATAAATTTGAAATTTTAATAATTCAAGTCATAACGGAAAACTGCCATCCAGAAGATAGTACCCAAATCTTATATAATTTAAATTTTTATTCAAGTTCCAAAACCAGTTTTCACCGAAAGATTTTAATTGCTGCCCTGGTGGTAGTTGTTTGTCTTCAAAAAGCCCCTTACTAGTACCGGCACACCTTAACGACACCTACACGTACCGACATTAGTTTTAATACTTCAATTGTGCGTATCGTGGTATCGATCGCGAAATTTAATAAGACGGTAATGCGCCACTGAGAGTTATGAAACTCAACTCCTCCTGCTTAATACTCAGATCTCGTAAGTTTAATCATTTTTATTGTGAAACAGTTTGGGGTTTCAAAGAAGGTTAGTGGTGGCTCGATTGAAAGGCATCAATGTACAGGCTCTGACTTACTCTGCCATTATTTCGCCAAAGTCTTCTTTCGAAATAAGGCCAGGCCCAGCGTGATCGTAATGCTTAAACATCTGAAATCATAGATAAAAAAGCACATTTTTCTTATAATCGCCGAGAGGGCAATACTAAAGCATGAAAAGTTAATAGTAGTTCCATAAGCAGGAGGAATGAGCCACGCATGCCTGCGTAGAAAAACATTATCTCTGATTCCAGAAACAAATATGAAATATTTAGGATGTGCAATGAGAATCGCGGGAAAATTCGTTTACGCATTACTGAGGAGATGCCCAAAATCAGCCAAACAGCACGTCAATCGTGCTCTAACACTTTCACAAAATTCAAAAAATTATAGATTCCTATAAATATAGTTGCCCGCCTCAGCTAAGGTTTTGAAGCACTTAAAAGGAAAATGTTTATTAAACACCTAGTTCGCTAGTCAGATTGTGCTGAAAGTAGAATGAACTAATTATTCATGATAAACAATACATGCATTTCTGAGGTTGCCTGCATTACCATAATCTGTCAGAGGAATGCAAATTAAAATGTTGAAGCAAATTTAATATCTACGGACCGATTATAAGCTGCATTTACTGGGAGCGAAAGGCGCTCAAAGGCACCCTTTGCTTTTATCATATCAACTAGTTAACCTTTAAATTCGCTACATCTGCTAGACTCATTCCATTTAGTCCTCACGTCTGGTGGTGGACTGTATCCCCATGGACTTAGAGCAGATTGCCGACTGATTAACGCTGGGATATTTCCCAATACGTCCCAATACGTCTACGGAAAGTTGAGCCTTATTGTTTAAGCTTAGTGCTCTTCGGTATGCTAAGCACCAGGAAGACACCAACGCTTACACTATGGACCAAAATTATTAAGCAAAGAAGGCACGTTGGTCACTGCGTTTAAATGGCTTAGAAAAACGATATTAAACCGCCAGTCCTCGTCATTGCGGGTGCTATTTGCGGCTGAATGTGTTTAAAATTCTCCACGTCCCTTTAGTGAAAAAACTGTTTCTCTCCGACGAAAGCAGTCCCCTTTACCTCTGAGCCGCGTGCCCCTGTCCCCTTTATTTCTCGATCGCTGGCAGGCCTCCTCTGACCTGGTTCCTTGATTGCGCACGACTGACAAACGCAGCCCCGGGCCAAGAACCACTTGAATACGCCAGTTCCCCCTTTCCCGGGCCAACACAGCGAAACGGAAAAAGCCGCAGTTACCGGGCCGGTTTTCTGATCGCGTTGTGATATACCAGCGACTGTGGTGAGGTCCACTTGAACAATCACCTCCGCAGCATGCGAATTCTGCGGGCTAATTGCATACCCCCGGCTGCTGACACTTGATATTGCCTCCCCTCCCCTCTGGTCCGATTGCAGCTGTCACTAGCTCGCTGAACTCAAAACACTTTCAGTTAGCGGCCACCAGCCCCCCCCCCTTCCGACGCAGCACTTCCTCTGTACACGTCCGCCCCTCCCCCCCCCCGTTCGTGCTGGTGTTTCCAACCAATGGGAGCCCACAGGAAGTGCCTCCTGAAATCACACAAAAGTAACGGTCGCCGCCTCTCCCCCCTAACATGTACACGCTCCCCCAAGACTGGTTTTGCCCTGATTTACATTTTTATCGAACGTGTGTTTTTGCCTTGTACAGAGTTAAGAAATTTGGTCGACTACCTTCGTTGTTGACCTTATGTATCCATTTTTGAGGTTTGTACATTGTTTATGCTTCAATGTTATGTTTTACTACAGTACTGTGTTGATAGTTGTTATCACTGGGTTTGAAGTACGCGTGGCGGTTGGATACAGAGTCAAAGAATGCATGAAGACGAAACAGTCTGTGTTCAAACTATCTAGTAAATTATTGAGAAATTTAAACGCTCGACGTTTTACAACAACTGTTTTTCGGCCTGTTATTGTTTCTTTGGCTTTTCTTAAAATTTTAACTAACACTTGGAATCATTCTGTAGTCAAAATAACGTACTATACTTAAGTTGCATTTATAAAATAGTTGTAAAAGACAGTGCTCATGAGGCATGAATGTCTAAAATATTCTTAGCAGATTTAAACACATAATTAAACTACCGGCCTATGATAACAGAATTCATCGGACATATTTTAAAGATTTTAATGTTTCGAAGCTATGACATGACGTTTCGTATTGTTTAAGCTCATTAGAAAATAAATATTAACAACCACTTGCTTTATAAGACTATACTCCAACAAAACAGATCGAGAAACGGTTAGCTTCAGGTAATCAACATGCATTATTATTTCCCAACTAGACATCCGCTGCAAATTAAACTTTATGATATTTTGACTGGATTTTTGTATGAAGAATGTATGTGGTATGAAAACAAACATGTACTTTGACGACGAACTTACAGAGTCGATGTCGTAGAACTTCACGTTTATCAGGCGCTCAAGCAGTCGCAGAAGGATGTTCAGATCCCGCGGATCACCCACGTAAGCATCTAAGTTTCGCAGGGGTTCTTGCAGCATGCTGAGGAGCGATACAAATAAGACGTATACCTAACCAGACTTATATGTTTGCCATTTCCACTTCAAATTAGTATATTACGAAATGAAAAACGTAAAACGGAAGCAATTACAACTTACGGAGTGAAGATCTGCGTGTACTCGTTAGGAACAGCGCCAACCCTGAAAAAGTTGCGGTGGTTTCATTGAATAATATTTGCAACTCAAAATTTGCCATTTAAAATGCAATTTGAAATGAAGGTTTTTAAATCTACCCGTTTGTTCAGCTAATGTTTGAGTTGTCTTGTCCATTTCTCAGCATAAGCTATGACGCATTTTTCCAAGACTGTTCTTGGATTAAGATCACACCAGCCAACTACTCCTTGGAATTGAGTATTCAGACAGCTCAATTAGGGCAGAAATTTAGAAGGTCCGTAGGTTATTAATAGAAGTCTAGACACGAATTTCTAATCTGACAATCTTAAAATTGAGTTTTATAAAGTTTTTTGTTTGTTTGTAGACTTCATGTCCTCCTTGATGAGATCAAATTTATCCGGTATAGAATTAGAAAATCCGACCGGTCTAACAAATGATTAAGTGGGCTGTCGTTTCTGATTATCTTTCAAACCCAGCATCGGAGGCAGTTACAGAAAAGGAAAGTAGGACCCAGAGGCCAGAATATCTCATGCCTAACATAATTTGTGTTGTCAACGGATGTCATTGATAGTGCAATTACGTTTTTTTTAAGTTGGACATCCACCATCACAGACTTATATAGTGGACTCGATATGTGAACGATACGCTTATCTTAAGCGAACGGATAAGAGCCTGGAATTCAACACCGTCTTCCTGCATAATACGATTGAGGAGAAATAAAAACAGCAAGTGATCCTTACTCGATATTCTCATCTGCCGCAAGGATTATGGCGGATAAAATCTACTTAAGAAAACAAATTGGCAAACATACGTCTGTTTACGATAAATTCTTGTCACGCCTTTATATTTATATGGTAAGTAACTTAGCAAACTAGGCAGGTTTATGGAAAAAAATCGTGCAACTTTCAGGGGAGGTGGGGGGGAATCAATCTCAAAAATCTGACCAGCCGAGATAGGTGATAAGCCGCGGGCTGCTGGATTAGCGGCTCTCGCCCACGGTAACTGTGGCGCCGCGACCAAGTTCTATTCACCGGGGCGGGATATATTGGTCGCATGGGCCGGCGTTTTTCAATAAGAGTACGAAAACACATTCCGCCATTGTTAGGGAAGGGCCAAATAAAGGGTACAAACAGTTCCGTGCTAGCGCACCTAGTAGATTCAGACCATCGTGTGGATGCCAGTGAAGTTTTCCGAGTGATCTACAAGGTGCCCTCAATCTATTTCAAATTCCTTGGACAGCGTTTGTCGGCTACGGCAGAAGCGGCCACCATCATCTGAACTTTTCATGGGAATTTTCGCAAATTAATAGCAATTATTTACCGTGCTAAAAACTCGCTAACGGCCTAGTCGCGCGTGTTTTGCCGATATTGTGCCGCTACCTGATGCAGCTGCAACGACCTTGGCTCACCATCGAAGGATGTCGCAGCTATTCGTGTCTGTAATCTGGTACACACTACCAAGCAAATCAACGAACAACCCTGGAGTAAGGTTTCTAAAACAAACCTTTTCGGTTAGATTTGAATCTAGTTTACACAGATAAATGCCTGTTAGCAGCTTGTGAATACTGCGTGGTTAGTCCGCCGTGGTCGTTTGATTTTAGCTCAAATGCTCGTAGCAACTTTCGGTCCAGGCCTGAGCTTCAACAGCAAGCATCTTCTCAACGACACACATAGATCCGTAAGGACTCTATACCGGCGTGTCAAGATGCATTGCAATCGACCGGAAGGTGGGGTTGTTGAATTACAGTATATTCGTCTGGTAGTAAGCGTGAGTGGTTACCCGTACCAAATTCGTTAGGCACTAAATGCGACCAGTGAAAAGCTTCCACCGGCTCCAACATTTGTGGAGTAGTCCCGTATAGGCAGAATATCTCGGGAGTTATTTACCTTCTCCTAACGCTACTCGGGTTGGAGTTGCATTCAAACCGAAAACAACAAGCAGGTGGTGTTTGTGAGGCGAAATATGCCATTGTTGTGACAAAGGGGTGTCTGTAGTCAGTAACAGTATCTGAGAAGAAGACTCGATCGCTGGGACAATATGTTTATTCGCCTGACGTTTCGAAGTCCATCGCGGATTCGTCATCAGAGACATGAGTAGTAGAAACAGGTTAAGCATGCACATACGTTTTCAGTATTGATGGGATACAGTCATTACTGCAAACATGTAGCGACAATTAACGTTAATTGCCTTCTTGTACGTGGATTGCTTGCTGGACGACACGCGGACTCTGACCGTGATAAAAGTTCAACAGGTCAGAGTCCGCGAGTCATCCAGCAAGCAATCCACGCGCGAGAAGGAAATTAACGTTAATTGGCGCTGCATGTTTGCAGTACTGACTGTATCCAATCAATACTGCACATTTTTTCCATGCTTAACCTGCTTCTGCTACTCATGTCTCTGATGACGAATCTGCGATGGATATCGAAACGTCAGACGAATAAACATATTGTCCCAGCGATCGAGTCTTGTTCTTCTCAATTGCTTCCCGGGATACGGATGTTCGCTTGTATGGGCAAGTTACAGTATCTGTTGCATTTGCAGGCAGAGCAATTACGTCGTAAATCATGGAGACTACTCCGAAAGCGAGTGGCTGAGCATGCCATAGCGCAATGAGGAGGAATGAGATAAACTACCAGATCGCAACTCACTTGACGTGAGCAGGACGCATCGTCAGGTTTTACCGAACAAAAGAGGGGAATGTCTCGTGGGTCAGGGACTGCTTGAGTCATGGTTATCCGATATGACTTCATAGGAAAAACGCAATGACCTTCATATTATGTGCTGCGAGGAGGTTGCGGGCCATCAGCAGTCGGGGTGATAGCGGGCTGGACTGCCGAAGAAAGACCACACGAAGAATCGACAACAGGGATGAAATAACAGCAATTATGACAGTTCGGCAGTCGTGCTTGACGAGGTCCACCAGTTGCCATAGCAACTTGAGGCAACGCCCTGACTACGGCTGGGTGACAGTGAAATTAGACTCGCTAGATCCACCCCACTCTTTCATCCCTCCCTCACCGGACCCGATGTCAAGAAAAAAGTCAAGACCGGAGATGGGGAAGAGTGCAGGCGGCTGGTGCGACCATCACTCAACACGCGTACCAGCAGCAAACCTAGCAAGGTAGGTTCCCGCCTGCGAGCGCCATAGAGACCTTATTAAGGAGGAGCCATTGAGCTTGACTCACAGCCCGCAGACAGCCACACCACACAACAAGACACACACTGGGTCCAAGTTATCCCGTCAGTTGGCAACCCTCCAAGCCACGGCTTTTATGCGCAACGCGACAGTTTTAAGAATATCAGATTGTTTTTACTGCGGAAAGAAACGCGCTGAAAGCCGACCTCACTCTCTCCCCCACCGTCAGCAACAGGTAACCGCCTAGGTGATCGGTCGCCTGAGGTGGGATGGGCGCAGAGCTGAAAAGGAATTGATAACGAGTATGAACTCACAGCAATGAATGACTCGGAGAAGAACCCAAAAGGCATTATCACATCAACCATGGCACACAGACATAAAAAATGGATGCTGCTCATAAAACTAGGCAACTGCGACCTATAAATATTGATTAGATTGTCCTCATGTAGGCTATTTTTGTGATTTTCTCGAATGATGGACTCGAAAGGGAATCCTAAAAGTTAGGCGATCGTATTTTCTTCTAAACTGCTTCCTAGAACTAACATATTTGTTTATATTGGATACTTCGTAAATTATGGTTAAAAATCGCTTTCTTTGAAAATTTCCTAAACATTTTCAAGGGTAAATCGACGGAGCAGAAAAGGTACGTGCGGAATAAAGTTTACACAAATATGACATACGGTTTTCCAAAGTGATGCAGGAATTCCTTTACGTTAACAAGACCCTTCTCTTTGTAGGGCAGGTGAGATTGAAATTCGTACCACTGGCATTGAGTCATTTGCTCACCGGTCATTTGATCCGCGAGTTTTCGCAGCTCAACTTCCGGAATCACACCATTCTGACTCTTTTCGCTAAAAAAGCATAATCAGTATTTTTATCTAATGCATTCTCCATAAGGACAGTAGTCTCGTTATTCGACGACTTCTCTATGCCCACATCGCATGATATTATGGCCCCTCAAAATGAATAAAAAATTGAATTTCCTTGTGGACTGCGAGGTTGAAACGCCTAAAATTATTCTAAATGTATTTTTGGATGTGTCTCCTTTTTTTAAAATTACTGCAAACCTATCTTTTGAAACGTTCTGCTGTGTACCAATAGGGAATTCAAAAGCGTTTGCTTGTATTTCCTTAAAAAACCTAATCTGGCTTGGTCTATGTAAACATTTGATTATTCCTCATCGGGCAATAAAAATAACATAAAGGAGGGCAGAATGAACAAAATAGTAGGCAACCCAACAGAAGTAAATAAGGGAGGAAGTGGGTTCAGAGATAAAGGGGTCCAATTTTAGGCACAGAGGGGAGAATGCGGAAGGGGTCTTCCCATCAGGCCGCGAAACGGCGACGAGAGGGGGGCAACATGCGTCCCCACGCATTATATGATGACGCGAGACTGTGACGACGGGGCAACAGGAACTAATTGTTGGACCCCTCCCCCTGTCTCTGGCCCTTGATAGGATTAGAACCTAGCACCTTGACCCTAACTATTAATTGGATGCTTAACTGGACGCTGACCTGCCTCCATAGTAGATGTGGATATCGTGTAAAACTTTACTTTTAAATATTCAGTATCAGTATCAGTTTATTCAGGGAAAGATAGGGGAACGCCTTTGAACTCCCTGTCGGTAACAAGATCTCCTGTTACCTTTGAACTTTTACCATGATCCCTTATTTACCTTATCCTTTGTTTTCCTTAAATGAAGCCATTTTTACTAAAAGTTTAGGATTTTGTATTCTAAATATAGCATTTCACTCTTTGCTAAAGCTGCCATCCTTCATAGTATTATAATTTTCTGATGATGATGATAAACCGACGTGTGTTCGCCAAACTTGACTTCCTGCATACGCCGAGCCCATTCGATTCCAGTTTAAATATAATGATTCACAATAAGGTTTCACTCTACTTACCCATTGCAAATTTTGGCTCACTAGATTAGCTTCGTGTGATATTGAGAAAAATGTATGCCTTGCTGACATACAAGAGCGAAAACTATCGCCCAACATCTGAGGCTGTTTGCTGTTATGTTTCAGTAGTTTAAACCAACTGCACTTTTTGGACAATAGTTCACGACAAAAGAATGCCAATTATTTCTTTCAGTGCTTATTTGTTATTTCGGTGTAAATTATTCAATCCTTAAATAAGTATTGCCACTTAAAAATAGAGCAAACGCCAAATGTTGAGTAATATCAAGTAGGCTTGCCAGTGTCACGAGACAGTGACCTAGCAGCGTTCCTCAACCAGCGACTAACTGGAGACGGCAGATAAGCTAAAAGTGGTCACGCGGAATTTATTCAATGCGGCAGTAAAATTAATTAACTATTTAACCTTCATCCTCACCCATGAGAACTGCATACTGAAATTCAAAGACAAGCTGAAAATTCGGTATCTGGTTAAGTCAGTCATCGCTTCCGCCTTACTTTATTTTGTCCGTAAAATCGATGAAGTCTCTGTGTAGTAGTGAAACCAAATTTTCCTCGATTTCTTCGGCAGACAGGGCTGTGAGTGCCTTCAGACCAGCACTTTCTCTTCGTCTAAAAGGAAAAAGAAAACCGTTACAGAAGACAGTTCACCCAGAAAGTGCTAGCAGCCTCTGAGTTAGGCTCATACGAATTTGAAGTACAATACTTCCGCAGATGCAATTAAATGAAGCTGATAGTTCAGACACTTACAATTTAAAACTGATGGTAACATTTCATGTGGTTCAGAGTAAAAAGCACTGCAATGGATGTAAAATCGTTTTGCCGATGAGACAGTTCAAAGGAATGATAAAACTATTATATAGCACTTTTATGATACTTTTCCATGCCAAGAGTTTTAGGCTCATCCTATTTGATCGAATAATACACCCGTAGATGCAATTAATTGACGCTATTTGTTAAATGATTTGCACTTCACGACCGATGATACCTCTCCATGTGATCAAATACTAACGCTACGTAGTAAAAAGCCTTCCATTGGATGCCCAATATTAGTCTACCAAAACAGCTTGCCGATTGGGTGGGCTAGGTATGTGATAAAGCTCTTATTTCGTATTGTTGTGTTACTTTTCGATTGGCTGATGCAGAGATGTTAATTTAGGCAGATAAGCCAACTGTTAGGACTACACTCATAAAAAGACTAAATCGTCTGCTACACGAACCGCAAGACATTGGCAGTTGACTTTGCCCCTTGTTTACCGGAACGCTATTCGGGCTCATTCGAAGGCTTTTTTTCCGGAAGAGAATTGCCTTCTCGGTGAAATAAACATTTCTTCGCGTTTTGTTCCTGAAAACCTAAGCATGCAGGATGCATAACCAAAAGGATTTCTATGACAACGATTCGAAGGAAATGTATGGACATAAACCAATAAAATAATTCAAAATAAACATCAACAGGTCTGATACTTTTCAGATATGCAATTCAGTATTGGACAGATTATGCCAAAATGGCAGGCTACGAAAGCTTCAGACGAGCTTGGTATGGTATGCTTCAGCTAGCCTTAAACAACAAACACGCCTACAGTGCCATTTGCTCCAATCCTTATACAGTAGTCGCCGCCTATTAAGCCCACCTCGGGCCCAGACCAAATTGGGCTTAAAAAGCGGCGCGCGCATGAAGCGGAGAGTCCAAGTTCTTGATTAGCAAACGCAGGATTGGCACTGCATTATGTGTAGAGCTTGGTTATGTACAAGAAAAGAATGCAGTTTGTCTGTATTTTACGTAATGACAAAAACAAAAAATTATTTGCGACACGTAATCAGTTGTGCACGCAGATAGATGAGAATCTCACTATCCTTTTGGCAAACTGGGCATTGTAGCCGGCGACTGGGCTTATCAGCCGGCGGATTTCGCCATGTGAAATTCCGTCCCAAGCTGACTTGGGCTTCATACGCGGCTGGGCTCATTATCCGTGGGCTTAATTACCGGCGACTACTGTACTGACGACCACTCCCACCCCTGATGGTAAAACTTGATATGCCCGGGGGCTGGCCTTGATCCCCAACCTTATATGCCCCCCCTGACCTCAACTCCCGCGTCGATCGCAGCGGCGATCACAACCGGCCGACGCACCACCTGCTACTACCATCACACCTGAACAAACAGTTCTCGCCCCGCTCGGTGTCCAGTCCCAAAAGCCAGCGCGCCCTTCTTCACCTGCCCTATAAAGCCCCGACCCGGACATTTCGCTCTCGGCTGATACTATCCTCATCACCGTCAAGAAAACGAGAGCTTCGAAAGCTTTGGGACCAGATGGACTGGTGCTTATCCCTTTGCGCCATTTCGGCCCTAAAGTGACTGCCTACCTTGCTGCCCTATTCAACCTTTTGCTGGCTTATTCAACCAACCCCGATTGCTGGTGCAATTCGAACATCATCCCTCTGGTCAAAGTTGGTAAGAACTCTAGTCTAGCGACCTCTTTTAGCCCAATTGCCCTCCTCCATCCACTAGAGGAGATCCTGCAACGGCTCATTTACCCAATTTTGACGTCTGCAGTGGAACTGTCTTGCTTTCAGTATGGTTTTAGCCCAGGTCGTTATACCACAACGGCGCTTTTAAAGCTCAATAACGCCATCCTCGAGGGCCTTAATCAACAGAAGTCCGTCTCACGCCCCGTGGCAGTCTCAATCGACCTGTCACGCGGTTTCCACTGCGCTGGACGCGAGAAGCGCCTGCAGGGCTTGGTCTGCCTGAACCTCCCGACTGAACTGGTCCAATGACTTGCGGCTTCCATCCTTGGCCGCCAAGAGCGTGTCCTTTTTCGCGGGTTCTCTCTAAGCCCCATAAACAGTCCTGCAGCGTTCCTCGGGGCTCTGTGCTCAGTTTGACGCTTTCCAACATTCACTTGCAAAAGCTCCCAATCCTTCGGGCACCTGGGAAAGTGGTATCGTAAGCGGATGATGTCACCTTCTGCCGGCACAATGGCATTGATCAGGCTGCACACCTCTTCTCAGAGTTCATGCTTAATGTCGTAAGTTTCTTCACCCAGCGCAGGATGATGACCCCGGCAGCCAAGTCGTCCGTCTGTTTTCACGCTGGACGCGAAGGAGTTCACTCATCACCCGGCCATCAGTTACCACACGCCCATAAGTCCAAGCTCCTTGGCATCCGTTTAGATCCGATTTTCATGTTGGCAGACCATGCCAGGGAGGTCGCAGACAAAGTGAGCCGCTGTACCAAGGTCCTCAAGGCTCTAGCGGGCACATCCTGGGACTGCGAGAGACTTTGGTGACCACATTTAAAGCACTGGCGAAGCCGCATGTCACTTATGCGGCACTAATCTGCTCTCTTACGATCTGCTCTCATCTGAGGCTCGGCGGTTCCGGCTGTCCACTTTTAAACATGCCTCCAGTGTTCTTGAATCCATATTGACACTGGGCTCGGAAGGTTGGGGGAAGAGCAAGTGTGGTAGATGCAACGTACATTTACTATAACTTAAAACTAATCGATGCGTAAGTCACCACCTCTGAACTACCGTGCTGTGGATAACATACTGGACATAATCGAAATTGACTGCCGAACTGGCCGGAATTCACAGAATCATATTTTACTCAGGGTAATTATTGTGCTCGAAACGGTGCAGTGTTTTAATTCAATAAAGAGGTCAAAATAACTGAACTCCCATGTTTATACGTACAAAAATTAAGAGTGAGTCCGAAATTCTTTCCGTGTTATGTGTAGAAATCTATGTCTCCGTCACGTTGGATGTTTATGTACCTGAGGCAAAATATGCTCTGAACTATCCCATTCGCTTTTTTATCGGGTCACGTAAACCACCAGATAAACAGTCACCTGCTTGACTGTTAGCGATGCTACAACTATCCATGACTCTTGAAGAGGCCTAAAAGTCTCAAATCAATCAATATAATAAAGTGATAAACATGGGCATATTCCAGGTTTTTAACCTACGTGTACTCAGCCGAAACTTGCGAAGTGAACTTTACATCTAAAAAATAGGTGTTGATAAGAAGCGTAGCAATAGTAGCGTAGCAATTTTCCACCTAAACATATCTCATAAACCTTTGATTGCCTGAAGAACGTAAGGCACACGCTCTGTTCTCTCATATGGAAGCCTTTATCTTTGGTATATAGTAATAATAAATGTCCAGCGGTGTCTGCCTTTAAAACACTTCTTCAAAACCGCAAAATGGGCTAGCAACTTGGGTGACTGTTACCCGTCTTGAGGTGCTGAAGGGAGATAAAAGAGCAACAGTGTGAACTCGTGAAGTTAACACTCAGTTTATTCATTTTCAAAATAAACGCTAGGGCTGAAAATCTACCCGAAAACCAGCTGAAAACTAAACTACACCTCCAGGATGCTTCATTTATTTCGCGCATAATTGCAAATTCGTTGATAGCCAAACTCATGAGCGCTTACTTTTCACGGATGGTTTTGATTATGCTGAGTGCTGCAGAACCCGGGGTGAGTCGCTGATAGCGTCGCAGAAGTTTGTGATAATTTATCAGTCCCGGTCGCACTTGCTCCTCCTTACCCTTGGGCGGTTCAGTGACACCATCGCAGTCGTCAACTGCACATGCCAGCATCTTGGCAAATCGGGTTACCTCTTTAGGTTCCACGTTCATGCCACACTCCCGCAGGATGTCATACAGACGGGCTTCTGGTACGCTGCCCTTGTGACAGGGATCAGTTTTCTCAAATACCACCATCAGCGCATGATAGGGTTCTTCACACTGAAGTTTAAAAAGCCTTGTAATTAGAGACAAAAGTCGGGCATTCAAAGTTAGAGGCAGCAGCAAATGACTTACGATATACTGGAGGGTCCTAAGAACGCTCCTAAATTTGGGACGCTTCTGTCGGAGCACCTCAAGTCGGTCTTTGTACCGGGTGCCACAACCCATAGGGGGCACGTTAGCACCACCCGGGCCGGCTGACTTCCAGGTCGGTGTTGGTGGGATGGGAAAGCTGGTGCCTCCTGCATCGGGCAGTTTTTTCAGTTGTTCAGTCTTATCAACTACACCCAGTGGTACTGACACTGGTATTAGATCCATGGGTGTACATGGACTGGGTTTCTAAAAAAGAGAGACATTGCAGATCCATGGCTAAATCAGAATGTGTATAGCACTGGGATTTACATCGATTCTTCTCCCTTTCTGTGTGCCGATTTTCGCCAGCACGAGTTAACTCTACACTTACTACTGTAAACAGTCACAAAACGTCATTGCTACTAGTCCGTACATCACAGAATTTTAGAGAAGGGCAAATGCTAAGGATGCCAGCAAAGCCCATTGAAAATAAAAAATTCTTAAGCACTTCAATTGCTGTGGTTTAACGTAATGGAAGACGTAATCCCTCTGCTTGACTTCTCGGCCGAGGTCATCTCTACCAGAGATAGGGAATAGATATACTTCTAGAAGTGGAACGAAATCACTCTGATGCAGCTCTATTTGGCATATGTGTGATCTTTAACTGCGGAACCTAGTCACTGGTTCTGTACTAGCCAGGAGGGGTTTGAATATTCTCTCCCTTTCTTGAAGTTGAGTACTAGAACCTGTATTGTTCTATGCTTCAGTTCAAACATCAAACATCAACGACTCCCCCTACTTCAGGATACGGTCAATTAAGGGTTATTTCTGAAAAAAGGGGTTTTTAGTAAGAAGGTTTTCACAAGCAAAATGACCATTTTGCGGGGAAACGCATAAAGCTTTTGTTATAGCCCCATTTGTTAGTCCGGCGTCGCCGGTTGTTATAGCCCAGTACTTTTAACCCAGCTAATAGGCAGTAGAAGGCAAAAAGAGCGTTCCTGATAAGCAATGGCTTCATTAAACCGTATACAAACCTTGTGGGGCGGGTGAGGTCTGCTAAGTCGTTCGTGTCTGCCGGTCTGTCGGAGTCATCCTTCAGCTGGTCCACTCCAGCATCTTTATAGGGATCCGGCCTTTCAGAATAATCCTAGCTTATGGCCTGCTTCCGTAAATTCTGGAATATTCTTGACTACGCCCACTGTGCCTGCTGTGTGGGTAGTCGTCTGGCTTTCTTAGATCACGGCATATGCGTAGGCGTCTGGTATGACGGCGTGACGTAACCAGGGCGGCCCTTTTCGCTGACTGCCGTGAATTAACGGGGGCTCCTGCCTCCATAACACCTTTGATGGAATTGTACTTCGTATCGATATTCTGCCAGCCACTCAACTCTACGAAATATGCTCAAGTCAAGGTTTGTAACTTTGTTATTTGCATTTCATGCAAAATAACTAGAAGTGCAGATTTTAGTTACCACAAACCATACTAAAGTTATATATCCCCCACAATAAAATGCGCTCATCAGATGCCTTACAGCCAGAAAGTGGCTTAATATATTACCCCGCGTAAAGGCAAATAGTTTCCGCTAAGAGAGGCTCAGGATTCCTTCTCAAACTGAGTCTGTCCATACGCTTATTTTATGATGAGCATTACGCTGATATCAGGACATTTCTGTAATAAAGTGAGGTATTACGCTCAATATTGTCTAGAAAAGGTGCTGGTAAAAAAGTGAGCTTCGTAAAAATGTGTTCTTTCATAGATCACTCGGTTGTCTTTCCAGTGAACAGTTTTAACACACGAGGGTGTATGTTTTCATTGAGGTCAGTCCTGTTGACTTACCAGCACAGGCGGATTTCCGTTAAAGGTTTTATAATGAAGTCTGTGTTGCTCCGGAAATGCGTAGTCTTTGATGGCAACTTTCTTGCCACTAGGAAGTCCCTGCTCATTTAGATTCATTTGATCCAGAAACTGCTTCGTCGAAATGGACCCGACACCCATCAGATCGAATTTTCTAAAAAAAAGAGGGAGAGGTGTAGCGCATAAAACCCGCTGGAACGTGCTTACTGGCCCCAGAGACGGCGAAAGTTCTCCTCATTTAGGTCTATTCGAATTCTAGCAATCAGTTCGCGTAACTGTGGCATAAGAATTCGGCCGTCCTTCTCAAAGCAACTCGGTGGAAGTAGTTCCTTCAGATTAAATTTCGGATGCCTTGAAGCCTCTTGCAGTTTTCGAAAGACGAATGCCACAGAAAGTTTCTCCTTATAACCAAAGCCAGAGATAATGACAGGCGCTTTTGTTTGACCAAGCGGAGGTACTCCAAATGTGGCCTCAAAGTCGGAAAACGATAGCACGGGCGAACTGTCAAAACCATACCTAAAACAAAAAGCAGCGCAACAGGTGAGCTTTAAAAAAACTACCAGTAGCATAAAGACCGATGCAGTCATAAGCATCCAGAGTATTTTCTGAAAATGGAACTAAAGTGGGGGACAGTTTGACACAGACAGTCATTTTACTGTGCGCGTGCTGCACTGATATCGATATCATACAATCAGAGTTTTTTGTTTTGCTTAAGTTACCTTAATTCCACCACTATTACATCTCGGGAAGATATAAATTAGGAAGGCAATTTGAATTTCAACTGTCAGAATGTCTGATAGCTCACTTTAAAAAGTAGGTTTGAAACAAAAAAGTAAACTTTAGTTCCTCGTTAATGCACAATATGCTATAACTAGCGGAAGGCACTCGTCCCGGTATGTTTTGAAGCCCACTCTAGGGCCTTTCCACCAGTCGCGCAAGCGCCCCGAGTGAGGCAAAACCGCTGGTTGAGTACGATTGGCTGATAACGCTTAATGGACAAGAAATAGCCATCTCATTCTTCCTTGTCTTCGCCGGCAATGATTATCTGCGGCACTATTCGGCCGTAACAGCGGGCATTCTGTAATACCTATCTAGTAATCAAACTCGTAATTTTGCTTCTTCGTTGCTGAGAAAGTAACCCACACAACTGCACCAGATTATGTCCAGTCTTTATAAGGAAACAAGATTTCACGTAACAGTCACGGGTGGTTTGCATTCATCTGAGCGCGTGGAATGAAATGGACCGTAATATAAGCGATCCTAGAAGTCAGACGTCAGAAACCTAGTTAATAAGGAAGGAAATGTATAGCACTGGTATTGAGATGGTTGGTATTTCCAAGAAGTAGTCTTTATAGCATATGCTTTAGAGTCTCACTTCCTTTTATTTAAGAAGGAACTTTGCTTTATCGTTGAATCACTGTCTTTTATTGTCAACGAAGATTCATCAAACTCTCTGCTTTACCTACAGTTGCTAGCTTTAACTAGTTTTAGATGCTTGAAATGAAGTACTCATTGTTCAAAACAGAAGGTCAGCATGAGTTTAAATAATATCTCGTGCAATCCTAAATCGAAGGTAGCTTCCGAAGATTTCTCCGAAGGTAAAATATTTTTAAAAAAACGGCAGTAGCATGGTCTATATGCTCAGACACTTCAATAGGCAAGGCAATACTCCAGTAAAATATATGGTTTAAATCTAGAGAAATGTTGTGCAAATGTATGGCTGTAAAAGGTGTAGACCTAAGATAAGAAAAACTTACGTTAGTGGCCTTAAACACCGATGAACAGTTTATTGAACGCTATAGCCTTAACTAGTATCTGCTATCATAATAAGCCAGCATAAATATTTTGGTAAAAAAATCTTGAAGATACTGCCGAAGTGGCTAAAAATAATCCCCAAAAGACGTCGAAAGCTGTTGATTGCAGAAAAAGTACCCTTTATGCAAAACGCTCATAAGGATCTATTTAAATATTTAACGTTAACGTCTTTGTGCGTTTCAAATGCTTTCTAGCTTTTGCGCAAGGTCTGAGTACAATTTTATGTAGGTAAAAAAAGTTAAATTGACAAATAATTATTGAAAAGCAGTCAGTGTGTTCGCTGCCTTATCAAAGTGACAATGACCCATACTTGTCCCTGGACCATGTCAGGCAGACAGTCAAACTGCCTGTGATTTTGATATCTGAGCGATGCAAGTACTGCCATCTTACCGCAATGTTTCTCAATGATAAATAAATTGTACAATTATAAATTACCCGAAACGGAAATCAAGATTCTTAGTCACAATAACGTGGGTGGTCGTTGTCGTCTCTGTAAATCGATATCATCCTCAAGTGTACTTCGAGGCAAACGATGTACTATTAACTCACATGTTTCGTCTGGAATTTTCCCTCCCATACGCAAAAATGATGACAGATACTACGGAAAAATTTCACGTAAAGTATAGAAGGAAATTACGGCAAAAAGTCAGGAACCCTGGCTACGAAATATTCTTGCACAAGTTTGGTCAACCAGACTTACATCTGATTAAATCAAGCTGTTTCATATTACCGTCATATGGCATCGAAAGTGTTAATTGTGATGTATGTTTCACATCTTCACATTTCGTTAAAAAAATTTAAGAGCGATTGCATCAATTATAAATGATGAACAAATAGTAAAAATATGAATAAAAGCTGCAATTCTTGCGCGAGGTAAATGCCTAAATTATAATTCCCATGCATAAAAAATCGGAATTATATTTTTGTCATAAACGGGACTAAAATTAGCACTTATTTGTGCATTTTTCTGCAAAAAAATATGTTGATGGACGACAACCTTAAAATTATCGAAACAAAAATTATTAAAATTGTCAACCTGCCATTCAGTAATCTGTTATTTCTGAGTTGGGTTCACGGATACTCAGTGAAACGAGAGACAGCATAGTTACTGTAACTTTCAAGAATCTTTGCAATGTTAACGGCGTTTACGCGTAAAATTTTAGTCTTCAGATTTACCAGGAATACTCTTGGTCAGTTCTATCGGTGCTTCATACTTGTTCATGCTTTAACTATTTTGAAAATAATGAACGATACTGGAAAGATAATAGCAAATCAGTTTTATCCGAGGGCCCACGAACAATCAGAGAAACAGTATGTCGGATAAATGAAGGAGAACTCACCTTTCACATAAACGATGAAACTGGTCTACTTGCATTTCTCTACAGAGCTGGTGCATTATGCGTAGAAGAGCATCCCTAAACGTAGGCTCAAATACGGCAAAAAATACTTAGTCACAAATCCTCGATGAAGACAGTCAGCGTCATCAAAAAGCTGCTTTATTTTGTGCCGATGTCTTTTGAGTTTGCATCGCAATATGAGGTCAATCTGCAAAAGTGTAATTATCTTATAAGCCTACTTCATCCAGTGACAATCGTGCATAGGGTTTAGGAACATGAGGTTCGACAACGAAGGAAGCCAGTTCTATTATGTTAATTTAATTAAAATTAACCAACCGTCCTTGGCTTTAGGCAGTGTGAAGTGATATTTATCAGCATTTAAGGGTCGGAAATGATGAAAACCCTTTTCGTCAACTGCCTCCTTTCGTAAGTCATTGATTTCTTCGGCATTGTTACATCTTGTCAGTGGCTGTAATCGCGTTATGCCATCCGTTATGCCTTCGTATGGTGTCGGTAAAAGAGACTGATATACGCGATTAGTTGATCTCTCCCTGCGATAGCACATGTTTAACAGCAACCCTTTTAAAAGTTATAAATCGTTGGCATAGTATTATTTCTCACTATTCAAGGTCAGTGGAAAGGGCCGAAATAGTTCAGCCAAACATAAAAAAGCACTTTCAAGGTAATCATGTTTGTTACTTGTTTACATCTTATAAAATAAAAAAACATCATGAAAATTAAGATTTTATGCGTGACACCATACAATAATAATTATTTTTTATTGTTGGCGGAAGGGTTCCGAATAATTTAGGTGATGGGCTGTGTAATGCTATATTTAACGCTTACTTGATGCGAAGACGTTAACCCTACATCCGTTATCTAATTCTAGCAACTTCGTTATTAAATTTATTTCCTTTTCCTCAAAACAGGAATAAAGTAAATTTGAATATCTGCGATATTCTCTCTGAAGCACGCAACCAATTAGTCTCGTAGAGGCACTTGGGATAGAAGCACGTGAGTGATGCGCCGAATGTTCTGGAAACGCGCCCCTTAACTGGCGCGCGCGTGAATCGTCCCGTATTTATAGAACTGATCATGGATGTCAATAACTATTATCATGTTTATATTTAACGCTATAATAATAAATAAATAAATAATAATCACTTAGAAAATTGAACACTACCTTTATTTTATTTTATGCTCCAATGGCCGCTCACTGGATGACCTTGACGGGCAGGGATAAATAACAAGGCCAACTGAGGACCTGGGCCCATCTAACGGTGCGCTTCCATCGTCGCTACGGCTGTTCCCGTCCAGTCAAGGATTCAACTGCTATTCTTGTCAAAGACAGTATCCCCTTTTAGATTATTTTTGTATAAGGTTATCCCATTAGATTATTTTTGTATCAAGGACCTTTAAAATACTCATCTCAAGTCACTGACTTTTCCTTTTCGACTAACTGTCATATTGGTTGCTCGTTTCCGATACTAGTCTCCGTCCTTTTTCGTCAGTTTTCATTACAGTTTTGTGGCAGCGGTGTTTACCATGGCCAACAACCTTCTGGAGAATTTATTGGCTCAACTGTCCCAGGTTAGCCTCCAGTCCTCCCGCCAGCCACCCTCCATTTTGACGCTCTCTTGCGATTATCCGCGCTGGGAAGCACGCATGCGTGACTACCTCAATGGAGTGGATGAGGTGGCCTGAACCCTAACGATTCCGGCCCAGTTGGACGACGATGTCTATGATCTTGCCCTTGCTTCTGCTGCCTCATAGACTAAATCAGTGGAGGACCTTTTCAAAACCTTGAGCAGTGCCCTGCGCCAGGCAACTCCTTCCTGGATTCTCGTCTCTGACTTCCGCCAGCGACTTTAAGGACCTCTAGAAAGCGTCCTTCAATGCCAACAAGCTCTCCGTCTCCTGGCCAAACAGGCGTATCCACACTTGGACCTGAACTCCCTCAACTACCTGGTCATGGAGCAATTTGTTAATGGCCTGTCAGACCCTGAGGTCCGGAAAGATGTCCGCCGCCAACAAACCACCAGTTTGGATGCGGCCATTGAAGTTGTCCGGCGGGAGGAGGCTCTGCAGTCCGCCTGTGGTTCTCCACGAGGCCAATTTGCGGTCGCAGCCATTCGGTCGTCAGCCACCATCGGCACTCAGACTCCTGGCTATTGGTGCCCTTGTGGGTCTTCCTTCCCTCGTCGGGACCGCTGGTGCTGTCAGCAACCCCGGCGGCCAAACAGACTCCCTGGCTATCGTCCACTTATGGCAATCGAGGCTGGACCTGACCCTGGTGACGGTGAGTGCCTCATTCTCTCTGATATTGTAGGGTCAAGCCTTTGCTCTTCCTCTTGTCCCGTAGTTGTAGCTGCTGTAGGCTCTTCCACATTTTCTTGTCTCATTGACTTTGGCGCTGGTTGTTCATCAATACGTCAGCAGCCCTTCTCAGAGTTTCAAACCCGTGTTACATATATCCCTAAGCCTTGTTTTTCTTTACACACGGCTAATGGCACTAGACTTAGTCATACTAGCTTCGTGGAGTTCACATTGACCCTTTCTGGCTCTAGTTTTTGTCATCAGTTTATTGTTTCCCTGATATAACATGGGATTGTATCTTAGGCATCAATATTCTCCAGAAGGCACGGTTTTAGGTCCCCTCCTTTTCATTCTTTACATAAATGAAATTTCAACAAGGCTAAATAATTCGGAAAATTTCATTTATGCTGATGACCTTAAGTGTATTTACTCATTTTCTAAGGACACGGCCAGTAGTTGTGTTGATAAAGTTAACGCAGACTTGCGTACTCTCTCAAGTTGGAGCGCAACATGGCAGATGGAGTTTTCTCCATCAAAATGTAGTTTCTTGAGTTTTGGTCCCGCAAGGCTTCCTGGACCCATTATCTTCCAAAATAGTCCACTGTTAGAAAGATCTACGATAAAGGATTTGGGTCTTACTTACACGAATAAGCTTGCATTATCACCTCATGCAGATCGAATTTCTGCCAAGGCCGCACAGATATGTGGGTTTATATCGCATAACTTTTTCCTTCCAGAAATGAAGTTAAAACTATACCGCTTGTTTGTTCTTCCTATACTAGAATACTGCTGCCCACTTTTTGGCCTCATGACCCAGCATGACCGTAGTAAGATTGAAAAGGTTCAGCGAGTTTTCACTCGTAAAATATTTTCTGTTTCTGGGTCTGGTATGTGTTATACAGATAGATGTCAATTAGCAAACATGAAATTTCTTTGGATAAGAAGACTCGAAGCTGGTCTATGCTTTCTGTTTCGCGTTAACAATAGTCCTAATCTCCCACAAATTAACGCTCTCCTTCCAGTTGACCGACCTTACGCCACTCGTAACTCTTCCATGATAATTTTACCACCCCGTAGCTCCACATCTAACCGTTCTCGCTTTTTTACCTCCAAATATGCTTTTATTTGGAACAACCTTCCTCTCGATATTAGACTGTCTTCTACACTGTCGATTTTTAAAGGCAAATTATATAAGCATTTAAATTTAGAGGAAATAAAGTCGTTACTGTCTGTTTCCTTTCCAAACACGCAAGTTGTAGATTTTGAAAAGGGTCCTCCTGGCATTTGAAGCTCTTCCCAGGATACTAAAATGGTTTCTAAATATGTTAGCATTTCCCTCTGCAGAGTCAAGCATCACTTCCAAGGGCTGCGAATTCTTCTCCGTTTTTGCAACCTTCGTTGTGGTCTTCGCGATTGGCTCTGGAATATGGTGGTTCGCAACTCGATGACGTTGCCTTGACTTTCTACTGCCTTCTCCTGCCTTCCGGATGACCCCTTCCTAACTCAACGATATATTATTTTTTCCCATGACCATAAACGTCCCGAACCCTCAACATCAGGTCCCAAACTAACCACATCAAACCCTTTTACCTATTAAGGCAGTTTTTTCTCCTAAACTTTTTTTGAACTCGGTGGCCCGCTGAACTCATCCACCGATCTAGGAGTTTTTTTTACTGCCGATGACAATTATTTATAAGAGTTCACTGCTTATCATTATTATTTTTATTTTCACGATAGCACTAAGTTTGTAACGACAGGGCCCCTTGGGCCTTAAATATACAAATTATTATTATATAAGTTTGGGTGCTCTCTAGACTTCGGGTACAGACTCCTCCGGACGTCCTCAGTTGACGTCCCATTTAGCCGATGCTCCCGTAGCCCCCATACAGTCTCCGCGTCTACCCTCGCCCACAGCCTTGTTGACTTAGTACCTCAGCACCTCGACCCCGCTAATGCCGATAAGTTTCGTAACCTTCTCGGCGAATTTAAGGATATTTTTGACTGGGCCGGGAAATCTACTGGCCGCACCAATGCCACTGAGCATTGTATAGACACGGGTGATGCGTGCCCTGTTCGGTTTCCGACCCACCGCTTACCCTTTTTTCTACCAAAAGGAGTTAGACGACCTTATCAAGGATATACTTAGTCGCCACATCATCCATCCTTCTCACTCACCGTGGTCCTCACCCATCGTGCTCGTCAAAAAGAAGGATGGCTCGATGCGACTCTGTATCGACTACAGGAAACTTAATGCCGTTACTTAGAAAGATTCTTTTCCCTTGCCTCGTATAGATGCGACCCTCGACACTCTAGCTGGTAACACTATGTTTTCTACCTTGGACTTGGCCTCAGGCTACTGGCAGGAAGAAGTGCAGCCTTTGGATAACGAGAAGACTGCTTTTGCCGTCCCCTCTGGCCTGTTTGAGTTTGAGACTTTGCTCTTCCGTTCAGCCAACGCGCCCAGCACATTCCGACGGCTCATGAATCAAGTCCTAGCCAAGTTCCTACCTAATTCTTGTCTAGTCTACATGGACGACATTATTGTGTTAGGAAAGGACTGTGACAACCATTTGCAAAACCTTTGGGCTGTATTTAACAGACTTCGAGAGGCTGGGCTCACTCTTAAAACCTCTAAATGTGTATTTTTACGACCTCGAATCAAATTCTTAGGCCACGTCGTCTTGTCCTCTGCAATAGAGACTGACGAAAGTAAGGTGAAGCATTTCCGCGACTGGCCAACCCCGGTAAATATCACGGAACTTAATAGTTTCCTAGGGCTAGCCTCTTACTACAGACGTTTCATCAAGGACTACGCCCAGATAGCCGGTCCTCTCAACAAATTGACGCAAAAAGATGCTTAATTTAAGTGGACTGCTGCTTGTGCAATGCCTTCCAGTCGCTTGAGGACAAACTCGGTTGTAGCTCCATTCTGGTATTTCTTAATACTGCCGGTGATGCGGGGAAATTTGTGCTTGACACTGACGCCGGCGTAACCGTGATTGGTGCCCTCCTCTCTCAACAACAACTGGACGGCACCGAGCGTGTTATTCAGTACCTCAGTCACTCACTCATGAGGGCCGAGCGCCGTTATTGCGTCACACGCAAGGAGATGCTCACCCTAGCTTACTTTGTTGAGGAGTGCCGCCCTCCTCCTCCGCCCTTCATAATACGTACGGACCGCAATACCCTAACATGGCTCCAGAATTTCAAGCACCCCGAGGGACAGGTTGCTGGTTGGCAAGAGAAGCTAGCCGAATACGATTATTCGTACATCTTTCGCCCCGGTCGGCTACATGGCAATGCTGACGCATTTTCCCGTAAACCATACCGTCCACATGGGGACTGCCCTTCGTGTACAAACATAGCTATCTCCATTATCGCCCTCCGGAGCGATCAGTGCCTACTTTGGGCTGCCGCACAGAGGGAAGACCCCCACATCTCGCCTGTCTATAACCGCAAGGTTGCCGATGCCCGACCTCTCAATAAAATTGAGCTTAGTGGCCTAAGTTACGAGACAAAATGCATGCACCGGTTGTGGGACAAGCTAATCATTGAGAACGGCATCCTTTTCTACAGTGACGGGGACCAATACCCCAGGCGACTCGTTCTTCCGCCATCTTTGGTTGATGATATTATTGACCGCATGCACACCGACATAGGCCATTCTGGCATCCACAAGACTGAGTGGGCCCTCCGATGCCGTTACTACTGGCCCAATCAAAAGCGCGACATTCAAGATAAGGTTCGTGCATGCGAGTTCTGTTTCAGATCTAAGCTTCCTGGTCGGTCCTCACGGGCGCCCCTTCAGCCGATTAAGACTGTCTATCCCAATGAGCGGGTAGGCGTTGATCTTATTGGGCCGCTCACTCCCTCTGATAATGGTAATCAGTTCATCCTTTTCATGGTTGATTTCATCACCAAGATGGCTGAGGCTTACCCGTTACCTGATGCCAAAGCCCCGACAGTCGCCCGTGCCATTTTCAACCATTGGGTTTGCCGCTGGGGTGCACCGGATCAATTACATTCTAATCATGGTTCCTCGTTTGAGAATAGCGTCCTCCACGACTTCTGTAGTCTTTGGAACATTAAGAAAACTTGTACCATGGCATATCACCCGCAAGGGAACGGCAAAGCTGAGCGAACCAATCGCACCCTCATCAGCCTTTTAAAAGCATTTATCGACCGCAACCCACCGACCACCCGGGACGAAGTCCTACCAGCTTGTTATCTGGCTTACCGATCCACGGTAAACGCAACTATTTGCTACACACCATTCTTTCTCACCTGCGGATGGGAGATGCAGCTCCCGGAAGATTTAGTCCTTCCGTCGGCCGCTAAGTTCAAACATGTCGATATGTATGCATCCCGGGTCAGGAAAACCCTGCGCATTGCGTCTGAAGAGGCACGCTTGCATCTGCAAGAAGGACAGCGGCATCAGAAAGCATTTTCCGACCGCCTAGCCCACGGGACGCCTTATCAGGATGTAGATGTTGTATGGGTGCACAATTACGCGGCCCCCGTAGGGGTTCCGGCCAAATTTAACCCAACTTGGGTCGGCCCGTATGAGTTCACTCGTGTGTTGTCGGATACAACATGCCTCATCCGTCCCCACGACCGGCCGCATGCCGCACCCTTTACGGTTCATTTCAACCGGCTGAAGCCTGGGGCACCAATGAATGGCATCCCCTGTCCGCCATATGATACCAGTAATCCTCTTGTTGAGGACGGCCTTGTGGTACCTGCTGAGCGGGGTAGTGCGATACCTGAGGTTTACGATGACAGACAACCGGTGGAGGGGGAGGTCGAAGTACCCTTTGATGGTAGATCCGTCTTTGATCTGGATAATGCCACTGAGGCTAGCGTCCCTTTCGAAGTGGGGAGCAATGGAGAGGCACGTGGGATATAAGCACGTGAGTGACGCACCGAATGTTCTGGAATCGCGCCCCTTAAGTGGCGCGCGCGTGAATCTTCCCGTATTTATAGAACTGATCATGGATGTCAATAACTTTTTTCATGTTTATATTGAACGTAATAATAATAAATAAATAATAATCACTTAGAAAATTGAACACTACCTTTATTTTACTTTATACTACAATGGCTGCTCACTGTACGACCTTGACGGGTAGGGATAAATAACGAGGCCAACTGAGGACCTGGGCCCATCTAACGGTGCGCTTCCATCGTCGTTACGGCTGTTTTCGTCCAGTCAAGGATTCAACTGCCATTCTTGTCAAAGATAGTATCCCCTTTTAGATTATTTTTGTATAAGCTTCTCCCATTAGATTATTTTTGTATCTAGGACCTTAAAGATACTCATCTCAAGTCACTGACTTCTCCTTTTGGACTAACTGTCATATTGGTCGCTGGTTTCCGATACTCGTCTCCGTCTTTTATCGTCGGTTACGCCTTACAGTACTATTTCTCACTATTCAATGTCAGCGGAAAGGGCTAAAATAGTTCAGCCAAACATTAAAAAAAACACTTTAAAGGTAATCATGTCTGTTATTTGTTTACGTCTTATAAAATAATTAAAACCTCATGAAATTAAGATTTTTTGACGCGACATCATTCAATACTAATGAGTTTTTATTGTTTGAGGAAGGGTTGCGAATAATTTAGGTGATGGGCTGTGTAATGCTATCTTTAACGCTTACTTGATGCGACGACGTTTACCCTACATCCGTTGTCTAACCCTAACTACTTCGTGCTTAATATCATGCCCTGTTCCCCAAAACAGGAATCAAGTAAATTGGAATATCTGCGATATTCTCTCTGAAGCACGCAACCAATTAGTCTCGTTCTTTTGGTGACCAGCGAAATCAACGATCTACAGAACATTTTGGCGGATACTTACGGCCCATTTATTTTCTGGTCTTAAACCTTTATGTATGCTCATTTGCATGTTCAAAGTACATCAATTTAAGTAGAAAAGTGTTATTCAATCGAGGTTTTTCTCAAAGGAAACTGTATATCGGTATTGATTTCTCTGACCTCTTCTAACTGCGGTCCTTTTGACGAGTGCAGCAATTGTTCGGTATCCGCCTTTTGAGCAGGAAATGAAAGTGATGTATAAAAAAGGGATGACGGCAAATAAAAGGACTACAATGCGGGATCGATTGGAACTCAACACTACTATTTGATCCAAACGCCACCTGATTTTTCTTAGCGGACTTTACTTAACACTTATAGATAGGTGTTGCCTATTTAAAACGAGTTCGCGCGTCTCGTGGCGAGTGCGTGACATCGGACATAAACAGTTACCCCAACTTTGCTGGCGAATATTAAAATTGGTTTCGAATTTCAAGTGTTTTTTTGAGGTTTTTATTTTCTACATTAGCGCTGGAGATAAGTCTACCTGCAATAACTGACGAGGGAAGTGCGTGTTATCCGACCTTCGGAACTATATATTCAGAGCGACACACATTGTTGGTTTGCAGCTTTTTATTTAAGTGCGGATTATATAACCCTCTGGAGGCCATCTTTACGATCAGCAAATGTTTGGACGTTCATCCACTCCCAAAATCAGCACCACTGTTTTTTGACTGCATTAAAACAGTCGAAGACCTCGCGAAAGCAAAGGCTGAGTGTTTTTACAATTCTTAAAATTCCGACAACTTAAATTTATTGAGTAAGCACACATCTGTCGCTCCATCTGTATTATAGCCATCGGCTTGATTGCCGGCTAATAGGTTAATGCGTTCTCATATATTTATCAGAAGCATAGATAACGTAAGCGCGTATGCTCAAAATGTGCAAGAGGGAATAAAAGTTTGTCGTCGGCTGGTTTTGAATACCCAGCGTTTATTGCGTGGATAAGGTTTTTGCCCTTAAGCTGCCTTTTCACATACAATAACCGCAAAAAGTTTAATTTTACTAACAGTACACATGACAACTTTAGAATCAACGTCAGTAATATGCGTGAACTAACTTAAAGGGACGCCTCTGACAAATTATTTGTCATTACCTGTTCAATAGTTACTCAGAAAATGAAAATAAAGTTTCCATTTAAATTTCGCAACGGATGCTGTTAAGATCACCGCGTTAGGAAGTCCATTCAGCATTTTTCCTGGGCTGAATTCGAAACTTCAAGCGTCCCGCAATGTAATGGACAACTTAACCTTTAAACCATCGCACCATGCTCTTAACGCCACGCCGCTATTATAAACTAACGCATTTAAACTGTTTATTGCTTTCTTCGAACATAGTCCCCAAAAAATTCTTAATCGCTTCAGATAATGCGTAGCAAGACCCAGATCATCAGTCAGGCAGAAATAAGTATAACTGCAACAAATGCTTACGATCCGAAACCGCATATGGTTAATTTGTAGGGCCCCTCTAGATGTGATTCCCCTTCACCCAACTACTTGCGGTTTTTGGGGTCTAAAATTTAATGTTTAAGTTCCGCAAGTCTTCTCATTTTTAAGTTGAGAAGACAAGTTTGCCAAAATACGTTTTTGCAAATATTCCTCAGGCTAAAACATTTGCGCAGTTGGGCAGGGTTTATAAGAGACGTCTAAATACAATTAATCGTTCACAAGTCGCCCACATGGTGAGGTCGGCGTGTAGAAATTCTTGTGTTGGGCGAAGGGGCCAATTTGGTTAGGTAACGGGCGTTGATCTGAGGTCAGATTCATGGAGTGATAATTGTTACTTTTGTACGAGGCGAGCGACACTCACTGAAGGCAGGGTACGAAATGCGATCGCCATCTGTCGTCGGGGTCGGCCACGGAAGTGTAAGGGCTTGTGTCAGCGTCTTCTGACAGCACAACACTGGGTTCGACAGCTGAATAACAACAACTTCGGCTGCTGCAAGCACGGTTGGCGCAGGCCCTTCGAAAAGTTAGCTGGTGTCAGGTGGACAACCTGAAAGGCTTTGTTAGTATCAACTCGATGATTCGTATCGACAAGGTATGTGAGAAAAGAACTGGAGTTCTATTATAGAAGTAGTTTTATTATTGAATCGACGGGACTTTTGGAGCCTATAAAATAAATCCTGCCAATTTTTCAACTGCAGAAGACCAGTTGAGAGTGTTTGTTAGTTTATTTCCATTCCCTTTGCTAGGGAATAGCGATCGGATCAGTTGATTCCAGAGAAATGAACCATGGTGGACACCGAGACTCACGAAAATAAACTCAGAACACTTGACTGGCATCAAGCACTGACAATCAGGCGATAAATGAAAGAGATTCCGCCTTAAGTAAAATCAAGTTAAATATGGGAAATATAGACAAATGCCTTTGAACTGCCTATTGTTTCATGGTAGTCAAGAAATTCATTAGCACAGCCGAAGATTTCAAAGATATTTAATAAAATTGTAGGCGATTTCTCACTCGTTCGAGGTAATATACTCACGTGGAGTGATGTCAGGTAACCGGAGCCAGCAGTTGTAACTGAACTAAAACAGCAGACAGTGAAAAATCTCCGAAGGCATGGCTCAGAAGTCAAAATGTAATGTTATTTGTAGATTTTTAGGAAACAAATGTTGCGCGTGGGAGAAAAACATGTGAAAGTTAGAATCGGTATGCTGCTGTGAATGTTAGCGGCAAGCCGAGGGACCCATCGCGATGGATATCATTATCCGAAGGGCCACACGAGAAGGAGACCAGAAAGTCACGTGTACACCCCTTAGTAACAGAGCTGCGACCACGGTAGGCTCTTGTCAATTTCCGAGGTTGACAGCAAAGCGAAGATCGCAACTATCCGTCCGTTATTGGTTGACATCACTGAGCTCAATGCAAATGGATAAATTCAGTGCAAATAATAATTTCATGATTAAATACTACTTAAACGAAGCAAGTAGCACCCTGTGTATACCATAAGGAATCCAATATTTCCTTCGTCTGCAATCGACTGCAGCGGTCAACTGGTGTGAGAGTAAACATTACTATAGCAATCTAGCTACTTCTTAAAGATTTAAACGGAAGTGGAAATAACAATATCCAGGCGTAGAACGTTCCAACCTTTAGCTACTCTATTACAAAAGAAGAAATTTCGTGTGTCTAGTCTGACCCTCATACGCGTATTTTGAGTGGATGGCTTCTTAAGTTCATAGTTGTTGCTTACTCGAGGAAGTCACGAGGCAGAAGACAGCAGACCTGACCACGCATTATACGGTATGTTTGTAACAGATTAACAATTAGCTGCCTGTTACCTAACGGAAATAGGTTGAGATTAGCTAAACGTGTTTCATAAGTTAATGAACCTTGCCCTGTCACCAGCTCTATCGCATGCCTTTGAACCCCCTCTAGGGAATTTAGGACTTTTGTGGTCCACAGTCTCCATGCTTGGATTGAGAACAATAGTTTCGGCTGCAAAAATATTTCAAAGACTTCATCGAAGTAGTCTTTATCAAAAGCACAGAAAGTCCATTTGAACAGATTAAGGACGGACCTCACAGATTTGGCTACTTTTTTGTAAGGCAGCGAGGGCTTGATCGACCCCAACATCCACAATCCCAAATCTTTCTGTGCGTCCACATCTTCAGTAGGCCTCATTGCATTTAGGCTGTTAACCATGGTATTCTGAGAGTTGGGTCAGCCAACTCGTAGGATAATGCACTTGTTCTAATTAAACAACAAAACCTAATCTTTAGACCAATTTTGTAGTCAGGTTTGGAAGCGAGTTGCGTCTCCTATTTAAACGACAGTCAAACCAGTTCCGCAGCATAAAGAGAAAGTAAGCAGTAATGTAACAAAATAGAGTCAAGCGTCATTTACCATTTTGTAAAGTAAACCTACCATATAACCAAATATTAAAGTGGCAACAGCAGGGATAAACTTCAAAGGTCATAGAAACTTCGAAATGGTCTTGCGGTTAATTCCGGGAGACGCTGTGACGCCACTCCATCACGAAAAGAACCCTGTTAAGCAAGGCATACAATAGCCTGTTTTTGAAAGTAAACAGACCAACTTGGCATGCGGAACTCTGCAACAGGACCACAGATTAAATTCTCGACTCCTTAGTGCAATCCTTTACGACCCTCTCCCTAAAATGGGATAAAAAATCAGAGGTAAAACAGAAGGTTAATGGGTATTACTAGAAAAAGTTTATTAAAATGATAGCAAAATGTCATACTAAAAACTCCAAAGTCTAACTACAAGCGAAAAGGTGAATTATTCTCATGCGGTCATGGAGTTGACGTTGAAGGTTGTAGAATCTAGCCAATAAGAGCGATGTACGTTGACAGCGAAAGTAAGGGTTCGGAAAATGCGGAGCACGTACACTCCGCTTTCCTGCCGACCCCAGGGATCGTTTAAGACTCTGTGCTAAGACAGACCATAATTCATACAAGTCTGCTCGGCCGTAATACCCACAGCTCCAGGCAATGTACAATTCTGTAATGGAGACAATAAAAGGAACAGCTTAAGCTGTTGCAATGCACTAGTAATTAAGTCGTAGAATCGGGATGTGGAGAGGCCTTCTTTTCGTTTACGGCCCAGCCAGCACAATCCCTAAATAGGACGGGCATGGCGATGGGCGTAGGTTGGGATAATGTTGAAGGTATATGTATTACTCGGTTACCCTAAATTTTGTGAATGCTGTTGACAGACCCTGAAGGCTATCTTACTACTTTTTGCAATATTTGTGTAGGTAAAGAAGCTTTTTTGTTTAACTATTTATGTTAATTCACGTTTATTTCTATAAAGTGCATCAATTAATTAGAAATAGATAAAACGGTGGCTTTGTTTAAGTTAGCCAACAGGGCTTTCAACTTTGTCTTGTCGTGACCTGCGTGATTCCGACATCATTGTGCCTTTATTAGTTCGCGCGTAATATTCAGCTGCGGTAAGTAAAGCATACGTTTTGTAAATATCTATCAATGTATTTTTGGGTAATTTTTCCTGTACTCTAGATGAATTGGCTTTTTTGTTTCTAGAACCCTGTGCCGTGGTCAATGTAGATGAATGCCTAACTTTTATGTTGTTTAGCATCTATTATTTATGAATATGGAGCGTTTCTACCTCGGATACAATCGAAGCACCATTTATAAGCGCATCCAGCGTATAAAATGGGCATATCACGAGGCTTTTCCAGATGAGGTGACGACGGCGCCCTCAACGTCTGCTGTCATTGCCGGTGAATCTCGGGATTCTTTGGACCCGGAACCAGAGATGCCTGTACCAACCGCAGACATTCCTCCTGATGGGTATTTTTGGTGCCTCGCTCAAATATTTAATATAGTCGCAGGAGAAATTGATGGGGCCATAACCGCGCCTGAGGGCTCATTTCTGCATGCCGTACGAGCGTTTTGCGTACGTCAGAAATTGCACATTGCAACTTCGAGGGACCTGGTCAATACGTTACATGCCTTGCAGGGGACAACTTTCCTCGAATTTCTGAAGGATACGAGGAAATGTTTGGAGACCTCTCGGTCGTGCAGGCTTCGATGAAGGCAATTGAGAACCGTCTTGAAGCCTGTTTAGAAGCTCTAGAGGCTCTTATTAGACAAATAAATGAACTTAATAGGCGTGCCTATGAGAAGATTATGTAAGACCGCTCGATATTGCTTTTTACGTTTCCCTCAGTAAAAGGTTAGATGATTTTTGAGCAGTCAGTCCGCAAGATAATGACTATGTACGCTTAGGATTCCTCCCTTCCCTTGTGATGGTTTATCATAGTAAAAGGCTTGACATGCTTGTAAAGCTAGTGGATCACATTGCTGCAGAGCGCAGTGTGCTCCTCGGCAAATAAACTAAAAAAAGTTGAGAGAGTTGGTGCTGCTGTCCTTGACAGCCACCGTTCGATACCTGCATGCTCGATGGCAGCGGTTGGGCGTTTGCCACTTTGCTCAAAAGAGAGCCTGACTCATTTCCTTGAACGCTTTAAGTCAGACAAAGACTGTCTGCAGCAAACGGTTCGCTTGTTTTCAAATTCACTTCTACCAGGTTACTGACAGGTGGCTGGCTTATTTAAAGTTGGCGGACGTAACGAAAAGGACATTATAATAATAATTTGTATAACTTGTATACATTATCCGGAGCCGTCTATCGGGAATTTTGAGGCCGCCCCTAATTTCCAATTTACCTACTCGAGGGCTTCTAAAAACAAAATGTCCATCAGTTGAAGCCCACGCCATCCCGTTTTCAGTAGTAGGTTAACATCATTGTCATGACCTTCAGAGGCCGTCCGACAACATCAGCATTTACGAAATGTTGATGAAAACGTCCTTTAAAAACCAGTCATCGAATGGTTCCATGGCTCTTTAGACCGAAATCCAACCCTCGACCTCCCGACGGTGGTTCGTGGGCATCGTGGGGAAGCTCACGGCGAACAGAGGGCAATGGCAGGTAACATCGGGGACGTCATCTGTAAAAAAATTCCCAAGAAACTTCATGGACAATATGAATATTACGAATCTCAATACTGCTATGGCGTCCCCGGGAAGCGACGCGCTCCGTGGTCGCCTGGTGCCCGGAATGTCAAATATGCAAGCCAGTACCCTAAATTCGCGACACATTTTGAACATCGGTTGCTGGAATGTGCGGACATTGCTTGATCCCGGCCGTCAAGCACTTCTAGCACGCGCATTATGAGACTATAAATTAGACGTTGCCTGTCTGTCAGAAGTTCGTCTCCCAGACTCTGGAACGAGAGAAATCAAAGTCCCACAAGAGGATGATGAGTACGTGCACTTCTACAGCAGACCACAAACAAACACAGGACTGCACGGGGTGGCAATAGCTATGACAAAAAAGGTGCATAACACTCTCTTAGCGTTTGAGCCTACCTCAGAGCGGATTGCCACAGCCCGCTTTAAAGGCACCATTGCAAATATGTCTGTGATTGCCGTTTATGCCCCACCATTGCAAGCGGATGAAGCAGTTAAGACGGAGTTATATGAACGCCTTCAAGCTACAGTGGCCAGGATACCCCCTAGAGGCTTGCTCTTCGTCGCCGGAGACTGGAATGCCAGGACTGGCCCGTGCGATGAAATCTCGAGACACGTAATCAGAAAATACGGAGTGGGCCAACGTTGCGACAGTGGAGAACGATTGGTAACATTTGCTGATTACAACCATCTCGTCGTTACAAACACTCGTTTTCATCACCCCCATCGGCAGTTGCTAACATGGTATTCAAACGATGGTCGAACGACAAACCATATAGACTTCATCTTAGTACGCTCAAAGTGGAACACCTCAGTATCTGACAGCCGCTCGTTTCGAGGTGCAGAAGTTGGATTCAATCACGTACTTGTGTGTGCCCGCTTTAAGCTCCATTTGTCGAATCGAAGTAAGAAACTGCCCCCAAAACGTGTCAACGTTATGGCACTATCGCACACAGAAACCCGTGTAGCGTTCAACGAAAGTCTCACTGCACGGATCCGAGATCAATCCACTGTGCGCATCAAACCTCCAGATGACGTCGATAATGAAACTTCGCCCGATACTCAGTGGCCACACTTGAGAGGCGCGCTACAAAGTGCGATGAATTGGTACTTGCAACAACAGGTAGTCCCGAGGAAGGACTGGATGTCCACAACCACCCTCCATCTATCGGCACAAGCTAGACTCGCTCGGTTGTCAAACGTTTAGAACTACCGCTCATTGAGACGCCAAACTACGCGATAAGCAATATGCGACCGTCAGAACCATTGGACCGAGTTAGCTGGCTCCATGGAATCAGCTTCAAACTCTGGTAACTTCCACCAGCTCTATTACCTTTTACGTAAAGCATCAGGCAAATATAAACCGCCTTGCACTACCGTTCGGGATAACTCGAGTCAAGTGATAACTGATATGGCTGGCAAACTCGATCGATTGCGAGAGCACTTTAGCGAGCTACTGGATCCGTCTATACGTTCACCTGCGAACCTACAGCTATCAACTAGAATTCCATACGGTAGTGACTGCGAGCCACTTACGAGATTTGAAGTGGAATCGGTATTACAACGATTAAAAGTTCGGAAGGCAGCGGGTGAAGATGGTATCCCAGCAGAAGACAAAAAAACTAATTGTCCTGCTTTGACGGAATCACTACATCGACTGTACTCGACTATATGGACTACCGAAGTCATCCCGACTGACTGGTCACTGTCCATTATTTTACTGATACCGAAGCGCGGTAACAGGACATTATGCTCAAACTACCGCGGCATCAGCCTCATAGATATAGCCGCCAAAGTGTTTGCAACCATCCTACTCCGTAGATTTTCGACTGAGCGCAATCTTCGTACTCGTCCTAACCAAGGAGGATTTCGTCCAGGTAGAAGATGTATTGACCAGATCTTCATTCTACGCCGCAAAACAGAGCACAGACATCAAAACCAACAGATCACTACCACCTGTTTTATCGACTTCAAAACCGCCTTTGATTCTATCGAAAGAGAAGCTTTATGGCAAGTCTTGCTTGCTGACGGTCTCCCACCAAAATTGCTCAATCTTATCAAAGCTTACTATGACACAACAGCAGCCCAAGTAAGAACCCTTGGTGAAGTGTCAACTGCTTTCTGACTTGTGGAGTTCGACAAGGATGCCCTATCTCTACAGTTCTCTTCAACTTCTTGATCGACTAGGTAATGCACCTGACAGTGGATGTGAAATCAGCTCTGAATTCAGAGTACCTGACCTGGAATATGCCGATGACATTGTCGTTCTCGGTAAAACTACTGAATCACTACAGCCAACGCTAGACCAAATCACCGGCTTCGCGGCAACTGTTGGTCTGACAATTAATGTGCGCAAGACGAAGCTCCTGACTACGTATCTGGGCGCAACATAACCACTGTTTATCAGCGGTCAACCCATTGAAGAAGTTAGCTGCTTCTGCTATTTGGGCTCGAATATGCTAGCCAATGGACAGGCCAAAGACGAATTCAAGAACCGAATCTTTCAGGCTAGAAATGCATTTTGGCTGCTAGCCAGACCACTCTGGTCTCGCTCAGACATCAGTTTACGTACTAAGCTGCTGATATACAAAAGCATCAATCAGATTGGTGTTAGTATATGCCTGCGAAACATGGCCAGTGAGAAAGGCAGACATCCTACTGCTCGAAGTCTTTGACCGTTTGTGTCTTCGACGCCTCTTAAGAGTCTTCTGGCAGGATCGAATCTCCAATGTTGAGCTATACCGCAGATGTTTCAAACTACCAAGTCTAGCATCGTTCATCCAGCATCGCCGATTCCAATGGTTTGGCCATGTTCTGCGCAAACCATGGACGGACCTCTGCAGATTGGTCGTGAATCCTTTTCTTAGTGCAAACTGGAGATACCGACAAGGCGGTCAACGGAAGACATGGCTCAGCACCGTTAAGTCGGACGTTGAACGGATGGGCCTCGTAACCGTTTACGGCTTCCGACATTGAAACAAACAATAGGTTAACATCTGTGAAGAGCTCGCCTCTGACCGCCGCCAATGGGCCGCCGCTATTCGTGACGTCCGTGAAGCCGATTCATCCATCAACAGGAGCTAATCGGATCAAGTATCAAGTAAGTATCTCTGGACCGGTATGGTGGAGTGCGAGTTAAACGTAAGGATGTTGTCCAGGGAGGCTTCCTAGACTAACTGAGCTCCGAGTATATGGTGAGTTTCATCGTGCTTGCATATCTTCTCTGTTAAGTTGATTTGATTTTAAACAAATTGTTATCAATTATGACTGACTGCCGCATGCACCGTTTAAATATGACTATTTAGTAGGATAAAATTAATTAAGGCGCCTTTGCTACATTTTATACAGTATTTCTGTATGTATCTAAGATGGCGTTTTCTGTTATTGTAGGAACCCGCCAATCTTGATGAATGTGAAACAAGTACTTCACAATATCAGAACCCATCGATACTTGAAGGAACTTATTCAAACTATGATGATCATTCCCTAAATGAACATGTTTAAATATCACTGCAGTGATACCTGTTCAAACGGTACCAAACATTTATGTACATTTATGATCCATATCTCAAACTGCGCTTCTTGTGCTTTCACGTAAAAATTGATTTGGGGTTTGGGGGATGTGAGGGAAATGGGGCTAAAAAGGATTAGAATAAGGCGGCATGCTGCCCGATTTTTTCCAGGACGGGGGATAACGGGTTGAAATCCCCGTCATGAGCCCCGTCCTAGGCGGGGGTACAGCCCCGTTTACCCCCCACCCTAAGTGGGGCTAAACGGGGATTTTGCTGGCAGCGGGTCTTTAAAATTCACATAATTTGCAATATTATCATCAAGAGCCGTTTTTTCAAGTAAAGTTTTTATGGATATTAAATATGTCCACCTCGTTTATTTAGGCGGTCCTGTCTAGGAAAGATATAGTTTGCAATGCATATTCATAAAATTGTGTGGGAATTAATTTCTCCACAGGCTTCTGTAGGTATTATTGGCACTACTTATACAAATAATGTCAGAATTATACATTTTTGTAAAGATGCTTTGCAGCAAGTGTACACGGGTTCCGTAATGGATTCCATCGCGAAATTTCGCGATACGGTGCCATACTTCGAAAGGGGTAGGAGAGACCTTCGTTTGGATCATGGTCCCGAGCGTGTATGTTCTACATGTGTCGCTTAATTCCTCCTTGTAGTAATCCTTTCCAGTTGCAGTAAATTGAGGGCTAGTATATTGTCATATGACATTTTATGGTTTATAGTATAAAAAGCAGGTGTACAAAAACTTTGTGGACTTGTTCCTCATGGAATTTCGGCCGACTGAGATTGACCAGTTTTGTCGTCTAAAGTGATGCCATACATAATAATGATCTTAGTGGAGTCTACCGTCAAACTTTACGGTTGAGAACTCCCACCCTATACTCGACTTCAAAGTCGTTAACAGTGCGGCCACCAGGACAACAAAGGAACCCGAATTGAAAACGTGAGAGAATTTACTTGGTTGGTTTGAATTCGATGGTTGCAGTCTACAGTTCACTTCAATCTCCCGGGACTTCGGCATAGGCACGTTTGTGCCTCTGACATGCGATAAGGAAAGCAACCAATGATTGCGCAAATATTGTACGTTAGATTATTTTGCATATTTTATGGGTGCCTGAGTCAAGCCTTAGCAACTACCTTCCCAGCAGCCAACGCTCATGCATTTTTCTCGACTACTCCCATCCTATACAGAGAGATTAAGGATAAACTGCCAGCCCAGACCACCTCAATGGGCATATATTCATTTACCTGTTCTTGTGGGGCAGGATATATTGGTCGCACGAGCCGGCGCTTGTCCAAAAGAGTAAGGGAACACATAGCCACATTGTTAGGGAAGGGCCAACTTAAAGGTGTAAACAGTTCAATCTTAGCGCACCTGGTAGACTAAAACCATCGCGTGGATGTCAAAGAGGCCTTCCGAGTGATTTACAAGGTGCCTTCAAGCTACTCAAAACTCCTCGGACAGCATCTGTTGGCGATGACAGAGGCGGCCGCCATCAGGCTACGCAGACCGCTGCTCGGTGCCCGAAAGAATTTCGTCGCGGCGCCCAGTTGCAATGGGCGAAACTAGGTAAGACGGCCAGCCACAGCGGACCACAGGCCTCGGAAACGGGCCCCCGCAGAGACGACCAAGTCCCAAGTCCAGCCACGCCCACCTTTTCGGCGGTCTTTGTCGCCGGGCCGTCTAGAAATTGACACTCTGATCTCAACTCCCCCACCCCCTTCCTCCCCCCTCCTCCCCACCGTGACAACGAGAACACTTCATCTGTTCAACAACCACCATAGTTTATTCATACCATATAAATGTAAAGGCCTGACGAGGATTTATCGAAAACAAACGTATGTTCGCCAATTTTCTTGAAAAGTTAAAAAATTTATGATCCTTTTCACGTGATATCGGCAGGAGAACTTTCATTGTCCGTATCGGGCTCCTAAAATATCAACGAAACCACTTGCTATATATTTCCATCAAAGATAGTAAATCTGGATTAAAATGCAGATGTAAAACCCATATGTTTATCCGTACAGGTAATAACTATTTAAACGAAATTTTTAAATGCACTCACATTTTCATGGCCATCCCATATGCATAGCGCATATGCATCAGATGTGCTGGCTTGTCCTTTATCCCCGTATGTAGACAATGCGTCACGTAGCGCAGGGATTGGAATATGCGAAAGTGCTGGTCAACTTTATTGGATACTGCATAGAGAGAAATGAATATCCGAAGGAATATTGGAAACCTTTACGAAGGAACCACGAAGTTATCAACACAGAAAGACAAACTATCGATTTGTAAATTTAAACCTCCTTTGTAACTGTTTTGTCTGATGAGAAGCTACTGAAAGCGTTCGCTTGCCAAAATTGTGTTCTGAATTATTTTAAAGGCGTCAGGTTACCTGCATGCCGAAATATATCTATTTAAATAAAACTATTTATTAAGCTTATTCAATTTTCCCCCAAATGTAAATCTATTCAGTAAATATCATGTATTTTGGATTAATTTGCTTCAAAAGTTAATAAAATGCACGTATATAAACCTTATTGTGCCTCTACACTCTTCTTGATAATTTTCGATTTTGGCTCCCGAGCTGCGGCCACTGAATATTCATGGTAGTTCACTACCATGAATATTAACGGGGCCAATCCCCACTTGGCCAACACAGGGCCCCTTCACTCAATATAATTACTAAAATTAGCTTAAAGATCAACTTTATCCACCGAATCTTATAAAGTTTGGTTTACCTTTCTTCTCTGATCCCTCATGTATACAGATGAACGACCGGGCTAGCAATATCGCGATAATAGGCGTCCCCTGCGAAATTTTTTGCATGGGGGTCCAGTCGGGGCCAAAGTGATGACTTGCCCCGCCTGAGCCCCACCATGCCGCAT
>JAYGXS010000003.1:954926-966450 GCA_036362985.1 Ligula intestinalis | reverse complement strand
GGAGCGGGTCACGAGTTCAACTTCGCAGCTGCGAAGATAATTGCCCATACAAGCAGCATGTAAGTTTGGCGCATGCTCTGGGGAGGATGGGAAAGCCATGTCAGTCGGGGATGTAGTGGAATAGTGCACGCAGCTAGCCGACTTCTGACACTTATAAACGCGGAGTTTGCAAGAGGTTCCAGTGCGCGCACTACGCCAGCTCTTGTAAGCTGATAGAACCGTTTTTGCTGCTCATAGCAGACGCTGCCTTGAAGTTTTGGGGCGGAAGTTTATATATTACACGGAAAGATTTATTGAGGATAAAAGTGGGACTCTTTTTTCAACTATCTTAATGTACGGCGTTGTGTATAGAGATCCAAACGTGGCTTAAGATATTCTGACAGCTACCGGAGAACTAGCGAAGCATCCCAGTGTGAAATTTGACAAAAAGAGTGCGTAGAAATATGTGCGTGTACTTTGTGTCTCGCATTTAATCCCTTGATGGGATAAAAATGGCCTTATTTGAGCAGTTCTTTCCGCAGGATTTATTATAGAGGTAAATTGACGAAAAAACTCGGGCCTCCTATGTTGCTGCTCCTTTTGTACGCGTCTTTTTATGTGTGTGCGTATGTGAAGAGAGGGAGGACATAGAGTCAGGCTGTAATGGCTCCCTCTTAATGTGACGTTTATGGCGCTCCCGTGCAGTCGGGAGCAGACCTAGCGAAATGGCTGTGTCAAGTGTGTGCATGCTGAGTGATTACCGCGCCAGCCATCTACACCCTCCCTCATTCTCGTTCTTATTTACTTTGTCTTTACACCGGATACGGAGGTGGGAGTGCCGAGTGAGTGGGTAGATACTGCGCGAGTCTGCCTAAACTCTTGTTGACTCTCGTGTCAGTTCTCTGCGATGCTCCAGCTTGCTGTCGCATTCGTGATACTTGCGCAGCTTGCTTCCGTGTGTGTGTTGTGGCTTGCTTCAGCGTTTGCTGTGGCTTGTTCGATCGCGTGGTGCCCATCGTCAAAATCGACGAGGTAACTGTCGGTTGCTCTTGTAATTCAGTATTTGCATCGTGTTTGTCGCTTCCCTGAACACTTGAGTCTTTAGACCACCACAATCTTTGCGACAGACGAGGACATCAAGAGTGGCCAACTGGTGGTTCTCTTCTTCCTCCATCGTAAATTTGATGTCCGGGAACACGCTGTTGAGACGTTCCTTGAACGATAGCACTGGATCTCGTTCGATGATGACGAAGGTTTCATCCACATACCGCGCCCAGTAACTCGGTCTGTGGTGTCGGAAAAACAGTGACTCCAGCCGTCGTAGGACGGCCTCGGCTATGAGTCCCGAAATCGCTGAACCCATCGGTGTCCCCTTCACCTGCTCGTAGATTGTTCCGTCGAATGTGAAGTACGTCTTGAGACAAAACTCCAAGAGCAGTAGGATTTGCTCATGTCCAAGGCTGTATTTGGTCTCATCGTATTTGTTCCGTGGGAGTAATTCGACGGTCTCGATTGCCAGATCCTGAGGGAATAGAATTAAAAAAGGACATGACATCGAAGGAAACCATGATATCACTTGACAAGAGACTTACCGCTTTAAGTTTCTCCAAGAATTGTGTTGACGAGTGGACGGTGGTCTCCGAATCAACGGTCATAAATTTGAGACGCCGAAACAGGCACTTTGCTAGTCCGTACGTTAGAGTGCCTTTTAGTAATACGATGTCGGAGAAGAGCGCCTTCCTTGTGCACTTCAGGGAGGCCATAAAAACGGGCCAAGGCCGTTTCTTGTGCCCTCGCCATGCGTCGCTCATACGGCGTTATTGGACCCGAGTTCTCTAGAGCCAACAGGGCCGAATTGATTTCGCGTGTTTGCTTTTTTATGGGATCGTTTTCACAAGGAACATAAAACTGACGATCATCCAGTAAGGCTTTCGCCTTCCGAAGGTAGTCGGTTCTGTCTAATATGACCGTAGAACGTTCCCTGTCGGCCGCGCTTTCACCTGGTCCCCACGGTTGAACGCCACGCCAGACCGAGTCAACCCTTCTGCCAATTATTCTCTTATTTATTCTGTACAGAATATAATCATTCTAAAACTCTGGCTTTCCAAGACTTCTCTCCTTTCCTAAGATCGCAGCCATTAGGGTTAGACGGTATTAGCCTTAGCACGTTACAATATCTCCTCAGCGATTGCGGATCTATTCGTCCCTTTTCTTCGTATCTAATGCAACCTTTATGATATCGGACATATACAAGCGAAAATGCGAGCACCAGGTGGTAATCAGGAATAAGTGTATGTGACCGCAAGAAACGTATTAGCCTGACGTTTTTAATTCCATCTTGGATTCATCAACCGAGGCAAGAGCAGAGACGGTATTTTCATGCACAAGGAATTTCAGTATTAAACTTACTACGCTACTGCATACTTATGATAATTACTGGCTCTCCCGTGTCGGAGATAATTGACCGCTCGTGCGCTTATTGTTTGATAGCCTGTGTGCAGTTTGGACCTGCTGAATTTTCATCCCACTTGGTGGACTGGGCATGATGATTACTCGGCCATCCACCTGACTGACGATGGCATTAGACGAAGGTTTGACCTGTGCGTTCCCCGAGTGGCAAATTACTTTTGCAAAATTGTGTCCCAGTACCAGATATGTATTTGGTAGGCCATTGCACTTGTTTACTGACTGAGGGTCCATGAACCATGACTCAATTTACTCGCAACTCATGCGGTTGCTACATCCTGCTAGCATTTTTGGTAGCGATTCCTTGTGGGGCCGTCTTGGGAGCATGTGAAACGCGTCCCTCATGCTCACTGGCACCTGATTTTAAGGAAGAGGACGGGCGGGGTATGGCAGGGAGCAAATTGGATCGCAATATTCCTGTAAAATTAAAAGTTAAGAGGACAAGTTGGGTCGCGTACTGAAACTTCAGGCGAGGATTATCATCGCTAACCCCCCGCCTGACCAACGACGAGTGCGTGTATGTCAGGGACTGTGCCCTTACCTCGGACGAGGTCATTGAGGTGTTTTTTCTAACAGAACGACTAAACCCAACTAGAATAGAGGGTAAACGAGTAAAGAAGGTCGACGATTGTGGAATTTACCCTACTTAAAATTTGTAAGCAAGCGATTATTCCCGTAATTAATTTGAGACACAATTTGCTTACTTTACTGACGTAAACGGTTATGGTATGCAGTGACCTTTGGAGGATCCCTCTGCAGTTTTATGCCATTATCCAATCCCTAATAAATTGAATGCCGTCGTCTAGAAAACGGGAAGATTGTGCGTAATTCAAACTGCTTAAAATTTGCACTTGTTCAGAAATTCGCACGTTGAGAATTTTTCCCCGACGAAGACTCTTTGTCCAAAACTGTGCAATATCCCATAGAAGACTCGAGCTCTTTCTTGCTGTGGCAGTTAGTCTTTTAGTTTGATTATCTGACACCTTATTGTTGCTCTCGGCCTGTGTGCGACTCCAACTTCAAGCGTTGCAAGTAGGCTTCTAACGGCCTTCGAGATGTTTTTGATGTATGTAATTGCTCGCCAAAATTTGGGGTTGGTTTTCTTTGTTACTCATTAATTTGCGCATCCACTGCTTGCGTTATTTTCACATGCCAACATTTTGAAGGATGTGGTTTCACTGCTATTGCCTCCAAGGGTGGATCCGTGACGGTATTCGAAAATTCAGGCTAATACAATTCTTGTTCCAACCATTGTATATACACTTTCTCGACACTGGTCAAGAGAATTGGCATGGTACTGTTTTCTAGTGCCCGCCTAGCTTTGTAATTATCATTGAGGCCTAGCGCAGGGAGTTAAGTAAAATGAACCCTGGCAACTGCGATCTTCAGGACAGGTTTCTTAGGAGAGGAGAAGTAAGTAGAAGCCAGATTGTTAGGAAGCGGAGAATAAGCAGTAGGAAATTTTCGATCAGAAATCCGCACAACCGCTGGCCAGTAAATGGCGTCTAAAGTGATGTCTGTCGACAGTTGTCTCATGAGGCCCTATGTGAGTCGGCCTGTAATTGGCTGTTGCGAAGGCCGAACACAGCGTAAGTTTTCACAACTGCGCTTGGACTCGAGTAAGTCACTTCAAGCGTTCACAAGTACGCTACAACTGTCTTGGCACCGGACCGCAAGGGGAGGGAGAGAGGTGATCAGAGGGTTTGCATCTGATTGGCGGTATGCATTACAGCGGAAATGTTGGTAAGTTCCGATGCAACCACGAATAGCTCATTAACGTAGCGCCTGTATATGTCAGACAATGGTTGGACTGCATAGTAACTGGACAGGTGTATCGCAGGGGGTTAAGTGAGTCTAACCGTGCAACTGCGATCTTCAGACCATGGCTACTTAGTGCTGAGGAGGGAAGTCTTTAAAGGCCAGAGTAGATGGAAGACTTTATTGTGTACACAACGGAAGAGGAGAATAGATTGACTTGGGAGAGATACGCCCGATCAGTACGTTGACCAGGCCCCAGTGAGGTCTTAGAGTAGTCGGGCCAGAGGACAGATAGAGAGAGATCTTTCATTGGGTAGGTCGGCCTGGAGATTTTGGGCAGAGAGGCAACTTGCGTCGGGCACGCGTGCAAGCTCCTCATTCGTCGCCTCATAGATGCGAGAACTATGATTGGCTAACCGAGATGTCGAGAAAGCACATCGGTGAGCGTTTGGGAAAGTGTACTTCGACGCGCGCTAGTCAGGCAGGCACGACCCGATACAGTACTCCCCCCGGAGACCGTAACGAGGAAACTGAAAGGATCCGAGTGGAGGAAGAATAGTGAAGTTAGGTGTGAGAGATATGTACCAAGATGAGGTTGCGAGAGGTGGGTTAGTGCCGCCAGTGCCGCTTGGGAGGAGGAAAGGTCATCTCGCGTTCGCGTGGGCAACTGGGTCTGCGGTAGGAGGAAATTTCTCGACTAAGCGTGCATCGGCATGTCGTAGGAGATTGGGCATCTCAACTACGTGGGAGGGAGCCTGGTTGGCCGGGTTGGACTTCAACAGCAAATCAGTATGCCGTATCAGTATGAGTTGAACCAGAAGAATCGTTGGCAGTTGAAGGAAGGGTGGAGATTGAGAAAAAGATCTGGGTGCTGACACTCATGAGGGGACATCTATGTTGGATTTGGAAGTAACCATGACCCGGGCTGAATGGGCTATCGGCAGTAAGTCGCGAATGCCAATCACCAAATACGTAGGGACATGTCCATAAATCGCCAAATACGCAAGGAACGGCGTTGGGATAGGTCAGGAAGTCGGCAACTACGCAGGGAAGGCAGGCCACATCAGAAATTGTGAGCGGTTGAAGATCTCGACCTCGTTTCACGACAGGATGTCGGTGCAGAAAGTCTCCATATCGCGGTCACATCAGATGACACAGGAGAAATTCAATTGAAGGCGAGGGAGGATTGATGATGACTGAGCTCAGCCAGATCAGAAGTTGAGTGTTCATCTCACGTCGGAAAGTCACCAATATCGTAGGGGATTAAGTGAGTCTAACCGTGCTGCTGCGATCTTTACACCATAGTTACTTAGTGCTGAGGAGAGAAAAGTCTTTAAAGGCCTAAGTAGATGGAAGAGTTTATTGTGTACACAACGGGAGAGGAGAAGAGATGAGAGTGGATTGACTTGGGAGAGATGCGTCCGCTCAGTAGTTTGACCGGGTCCCAAGTGAGGTCTTCGAGTTGTCGGGCCAGAAGACAGAGAGAGGGAGATCTTTCTTTGAGTAGGTCAGTCTGGAGATTTTGGGCAAAGAGGCATGTTGCGTCGGGCACGCGTGCAAGCTCCTCATTCATCGCCTCATAGATGCGAGAACTATGATTGGCTGATCGAGACGTCGAGAAAGCACATCGGTGAGCGTTTGGGAAAGTGCACTTCGACGCGAGCTATTCAGGCAGGCACGACCTGCTACAGGTGTTCTTTGGCGTTGGGACCCAATGTTTGTGGAATGCCCGGAATATCAGCGGGAAAACATTAGACTTCGCCAACGTAGCGCGCTTACCGATATACGACGCGTGTTCTTGGATGTGAGTCTCGTTATAGATGTAATAACTGATTTCAACTGAGGATCAATCCCAATTGCACTTACGTCGGTCTTCTCTAACGAGAAGAGCCAGGGCGTAATATCATGGTGACGATGACAACCAACCAGGCTGTTTCCCCAGATCAAATATTTGTCACTCAAGCCAAAGTCTTTCATGACATCTTCAAAAGTGCTGAGCAGATTCCAGGTTCTGCGCATCTGCCCACAACTGAATTGTAGTTTAATGGGACTTTGACTGCTTCCTGTCGCAGCCAAGGCAACAGATAAAGCTTGCGGCGTCGGCAAGTTTATAATCTCAACACTTGGCAGTTTCTAACGTTTCACGTTTTGTGGATGCAGCCATGATAAAACTCTGCAGATCCGTGTGCAGAACGATAATCTACGCAAATGCGGCTGGGATGACTTTGCAATTTCGTATAAAGCAAAATCATCAGGGCCATAAGTTTTATCCAAAAGTGTCACTTTGCGTACATTTCGCTCGTAGTCGTTTCGGTGGGTGTTAAGGTTAATCTGGTTGACCCTAACGGCTGCGAAATTCCAGGTCCGGTTCCTTAGACGAAACCAGAGGCCATGGGAGGGCCAGAGTTATAGGAAGCGTGTAGTGTGCTCAGAATGAATATAAGAATATTTAAGAAGAATTTGACGGTCAGAACGACCGTACAACCAAAAGCCAGCGGACGGCGTCTGAAGTGGACTATGCTCGGTAGTAGTCACGTGAAGTCCTCTGTGAGTCTGCCTGTGATGAGCCTTCCAGAGACCGGACACAGCGCAAGCGTTCCCAAATTACACTTCGACTTGAGCTAGTCACGACCAGCGATTCTTGTGGAGCTGCAGGTCTCTATTACGCATGCAGTTCCGCCTAACGACATTAACGAAAAACAATGGGGGTGCGCTCCTTCTGCTTGTAGCATTCAGCCTTTAGCTGCGTAGTCAAACACACCGTAATGTGCGTCTACTTATCGAACGCAATCCACCTTATGTCTTTTTCAAGAACACACTCCATGCGGGTTAGGCTGGCTAGTGTCTGCGACTGCAGAGGAGGTCATGCGAGGGCACTGCGCATCAAGTGGCAGGTGTAGTGGCAGGGCTTATCCACACTGGTTGCACTGGCCCACGTAACCACGGCAATACGTGAACATTCGCCTCCTCCTATGTTTATTTACAAATCGTAGGCCATGCACTACATCCTTTGCGCAAATGCGACTTCCGCTGAGCTATTTGGATTCGCAGAACCCATTCCTTTGATCCCTAGTTCCTATTCTCCTGTGACATTTTTCTACCTTTTTATTCTTTATGAACTTAGTATGATTACAAGAAGTGCGCTAATGCAACTCGATTCCTTCGCGTAATTAGACTGTATCAAAAGAGCATTCAGAGAAAATAAAGAAAACGATACGCTTTTTGAAAATCGGGTAATAAAATTGGTAAAAGCCAGATTAGAAAGCGAGGGCATGAGAAAATTTTTGTTAAAACAGACAAAACTGTGTATACAAGACTTTGCCCCATTTGAAATTAATCCAAACAAAGACGGCAAGTTGGTCTACTCGAAAGAACGTTCTCAGTATTGATGAAGAGAGGCCAAGTTTTGCCTCTTTGTGCATCGACGACATCTGTTTGGCAGATTCTTATCAAAATTCCTGTTATCCATTGGCTTGCCAGTCACTCTGATAAATATTCTCTAGAATGTGGGGAACGGAATGTGAGCAGGGAAAACAGAAAACCAATGACTATGGTAACGTGGTGTGTGTCGAAGTGAACTGGAGGAAATAATAATCTCATCGTTGTGTTGTATCGTTTCAAAGATATTCATAGTTTTAAAATACGCCTTAAATATACGCAACTCTCCAAGTATTTGCAGCCGCATGAGGTGCCCTGAGGACTCTCGATTTTGGTGTCAAGAAATCAGAACACGGTAGATTTTGGTGTGTGGATATTCAGCTTAGTGCAAAGAGCATTGAGCAGCAGAACTTTGATTGCGCAAATTACCGTCCTGTCAGTCTAACTTGCATCGCGTGCAAAGTAATGGAGTACATTATTAAGAATCATTTAATTTATTTCCTCGAAAGCAACAAAATACTATGTGATGGACAGCACGGCTTTCGCCCAGGACGCTCTTGCCTCACGAGTGCTCTTTACTCACAGGAGAACTGGACAAAGGCCGCTGATAAAGGCTATCGAATTGATGTTATATTCTTCGACTTCAAAAAGGCCTTCGATAGTGTACCACACAGGCTTCTTCTGCAGAAGATTTGGGACGTGGAAATCCAAGGAAAAATGTATAAATAGATCAGTAGTTTCTTGTCCCTCAGAGAACAGAGGATCGTTGTCGGAAACTCAACCTCAGAATGGACAATGGTCGAGAGTGGTGTACCACAAGGCTCAGTTTTGGGTCCGCTGCTATTCCTGATTTACGTAAACGACTGTCTTAATGAGCTTGATTGCGCAGCTGTCATGTTTGCGGATGACATAAAAATAAGGGCTGAAATTAGGTGCGCCGACGACGCAAAGAAACTACATTTGAACATCGATAAACTGGTTATCTGGTCGTCCACGTGGCTTCTTAACTTTAATGTATCCAAGTGTCTTGTTCTACACATAAGCTCGGGGCGAAAAGTGCCGCCGAAACACAGTTATTTCATCAATGGTACCGCATTAAACGAGGTTGAGACACACAAAGATCTGGGTATATGGACAACCGCGAACTTGATGCAAACAGAGCATTGTAAAACGTCCGTCCAGAAGGCAACTAGTACCCTGCACTGGATCAGACGAGCGTTCAAAATCTTTCCACCTGAACTCTTCGGAAAAATATTTGGCACCTTTGTGAGACCACATCTTGAATACGGAATGCCAGTTTGGACACCGTGGTTGAAGAAAGATGTGGAGCTTCTTAAACAAGTGCAACGCAGGGCGACAAAGATGGTGGACGGTCTCAGGGACTTACCATATCAGGAGAGATTGATAAAACTTGACCTTTTTCCTTTGTCTTACAGGAACGTTCAGTGCAGCCTGCTCTGGACATTTCGGATAATCCGGGGCCACATTTCCTCCCTAAAGGGTGAGTAATTTAACAGAATATAATTTTTGTGGATCTAGAGAGCACATTTCAGCTTGTTTTCCATTCTGTGAAGACGAATTTAACCATTCGTGTTTAGGTAAAATATTAAAATAGGTAATTACGGATGTTGGCCATTTTAATCAAAAGAAAGCACTAAGAGGGTAAAAAGTTGTTTTAAATGGACTCTTGAGTATCAAAATTTCAATCTTTGTAAACGTTTTTTATCCTTTCAAAGACACCTCGCTTTGCAAGCAACTGTACCAAATCCTGTAGACCACTCCAGATATTTCTTGTCATGGCAGTGAGCCTTTCGGCTTCATTATCTGACGCCTTATGGTTGCCTCTGGTCTGTGTGCGACTCCAACTACAAGTAATGCGAGAAGGCGGCCGACGGCCTCCAAGACGTTTTAGATGTACGAGATTATTCGCCAAAATTTGGGGTCGGTGCGGCTTTGTTGACCATCTCGTTTGCGCAAGCACCGGTTGACGAAGTTGCGCGGGTAGCCATTCCCTTTGAACACCCGTCGAAGGTATTCGGCCTCGGAAACTTTATCTTCTTCTTCACTGCAGTGCGTCTCAACATGCCGATAGAGCGTCTTTAAGCAACTGCTGTTGTGGCTGGTTGAGTGGTGGCTGTTCAGTACTTGCATCGTGTTTGTCACTTTCCTGAATACTTAAGTCTTTAGGCTACCAAAATCTTTGCGACAGACAAAGACATCAATAAGGGCAAGCTGATTGCTCTGTTCCTCCTCCATCATAAAATGGATGTTTGGGAAGATGTTTTTGAGACTTTCCTTGAACGTGACCACCTGATCCCGTTCGATGACGACGGTGTCATCCACATACAGCGCCCAGAATTTGGGTCTGTGGTGTTTGAGGACCAGCGACTCTAGCCTTTGTAGGACCACCTTGCCAATGAGTCCCGAAATCGGTGAGCCCATTTGTGTCCACTTCACTTGCTTGTAGATTGTTTGGTCAAATGTTAAGTGCATCCTGAGACAAAACTTCAGGAGCTGTAGGATTCGGGCATCTCCAATATGATTCTCCTCAAACACTAAAATCTTCATGAAAGCGACAAGCACGATGCAAATACTGAACTATAACAGCAACCACCCAATCAGCCACAAGCGCAGTTGCGTAAGGACGCTCTATCGGCCTGTTGAGACGCACTGTAGTGAAGCAGAAGATAAAGTTGCTAATGTACAATACCTTTGACGAGAGTTCAAAGGAAATTGGTAACCGCACAAATTTATATATCGCTGCCTTCGCGAACGACACGGCCAACAAAGCCGCACTGACCGTAAACTTTGGCGAGCAATCCCGTAAGTCAAAAACGTCTCGGAGGCCATTGGCCGCCTTCTCACACCACTTGGAGTTGGAGTCGCACACAGGCCGAAGGCAACCATAAGCCGTCAGATAATGAAACCGAAAGACCCACTGCCACGACAAGAAACATCTGGAGTTGTCTACTTGATCTGGTGCAGTTGCGGTCAACGTAACTATGTCGGAGAATCTGGCAGACTTCTCAAGACGCGAATTGCCGAACACGCAGCGGCAGTGCAGCGAAATGATGCCAAGACTCAAGTTGCGGCTCATTCGACGAGATCCGGCCACACGTTCAAATTTGATGAGGCCGAAGTTCTCGCAACGGGTGACAATCGGGTGAGCCGAGAATTATTTGAGTCATGGTTCATGGGGCCCCAATCCATCAACAATTACAATGATTTGCCTGATCCATATTCGGTGCTGAGACGCAAGTTGGCCAAAGCAAGTCGCTGCTTGGGGACCGGACATGCGGGGGCCAGATGGTCAAGCAATCCTCGCACCCGAGTCCACCGTACGTGATGAAAGTTGAGCAGGTCAGAGCGCGCATGCTGTTCAATAAACTACCAACAAGCGAGGCGCAAACCACCAACAAGCAAGAAGGCAATTAGCGTTAATTGTCGTTGTATGCTTGCAGCAATGACTTTATCCTAGATATACGGCAAACTCCTGTGCACACTCTTCCCATAACTGCTACTGCTGTCGGACTGTGCCTCTTATGAGGAATCCGCGATGGATCTCGAAACGTTAGGTAAATAAAAGTATTGTTCCAGCAATCGAGTAGTCTTCTCAAAAAGGCCACGCATTTGACCAAATAATTTTACTCCTGGCATGCAGGAAGTGATATGCTTGCGTTTGCATCGCACAGTTCTATGCAAGTGCAATCCGCACTTTCCATCCATTCACCCTATAAAAGCTTTTACTCCTGTTAATTCTGGATCTGAAACATTCTCTACAGCTGGCAAACGGACTTGCATTTATCAATGCGTCGGAGCAAACGTCGGTCAAAACGTAAAAAATAACCCTTGTTGATTTTTTCTGGCTGTCATAGAACGTACACTTAAGGGATGGTGTTAATATAAATGACCCAGGTGCCAACATCTGACGAAGACTATTACA
>JAYGXS010000003.1:888114-944577 GCA_036362985.1 Ligula intestinalis | reverse complement strand
CCGTGTTGGAGCCCTGACAGTAGATTGTTCTCCTCCAAGAACTCCATTGTCGTCTTCTTAATTATCGTTTCCATCACCTTACAGCAAATGCAAGTTAGGCTGACGGGCCGGTAATTGTTAACCTTCGTTCGGGCTCCGCCCTTGTATATCGGGTAAATATTTGCCATTTTCCATTCAGATGGCAGTTTTCCTAGTTCAAATGAAGAACGAAAGATATGTGCTAGGGGCTCTGAGAGTTCGCTTGCCAATTCTTTCAAGAACTTGGCTGGTATATTGTCTGGACCGGATGACTTTGCTTCTTTGAGGCTCTGCAGCTCCCTCTCAACTACAGATGCTGGAAATAGTAGAGAATGAAGTGCCGGACCAGCTTTTGCAACAGCAGTGTTGGCATTATCAAATTGAAGCTCGGTTTCCCTAGTGAATACCGAGGCAAAAAACCGGCTACAGTACTCGGCTTTCTCGTCATTCTCAACGACTTCTCCGCCATCATCATTCTTAAGTACTGCGACAGGATCCTTGTTTTTTAATCTACTGTTAATATAGCGAAATAGAATTTTGGGCTTTTCTTCGGCCTGTTGGAGGATTCTTGATTCATAGTTTTTCCTGGCCTGGCGAATTGATTTTTTTACTGCATTTCTTTGGCGTTGGAATTCCTCGAGGTGTACTGGCGACCCAGTTTTCCTGAATAACTTCCATTTCCTATTCTTCTTCTTCAGTTGCCTGTTAAGGTCTCTCGTCAACCAGGCAGGACGACTAGTCGTCTTGTGTACCTTGACCGGACAAAAGCGCTTAAGCAGATCTAATGCAACCCTCTTGAGTGATCTCCAATCTTCCTCCGGATCCCCCTTGAGTAGGCAGTCCCAATTCACGGTCGATAGTGCATTCTTCATTGAATTAAAATCTGCCTTCCATATGTTTGGCTGGTCCTCCGTTTTCCTCAGCCGTTGAGTATGGAGTGAGTAATCCCACATTAGCGTCGTATGATCACTCTTACCGATTTGCAAGGTCAAGTAGTTTCTCATGGGCCGAAATTGGGCGTAGCGTATCAGTCCCGCAGACCGTTAGAGATGTTTCTGAAGGATCTTCATCACGGTGCTCCTCGTCGAGGACAGCTTGACCATTTATGTTACTTACCTGATCATTTTTGTGCGTAGACGCTTCGGCGAGAAATGCTGCTGCGTACGTTAGGGCCCCTCCCTCATGTTCATGCATCGCCAGTTTCTCCTCGTGAGGGAGAAATCGAGAAAATTTCTTCAGCTCCTCCATCTCCACTCTAAGACTATAAACCATCTCCTCAAGTTCGGTAAATTTGTTAAGAAGGGTAAAATATGATATGCAGGCTTCATCTTTATGAATTTTAGCCCTTAAACTTTTAAGACTTTTAGTTCACTTGGCAGGAGAACTTTCCAATAAGCTTTGTGACCGATCTTTTGTACTTGATGACTGAATTTGATCCTTACAGCTGTACGCTTCTATAGCTCCATCGGTTAGCCATACGACTTCCACCCAAGGCATCCACAGTTCGATTCCCGGCTTCACTGGCAGCTTTGTAGATTTATCGCGAACAATAGTTTCTTCATCCATTTAAGCTGCAAACGAAACGATTACATTCAAAATGTTTAGTTTGCCTTTGCGATTGTCACGTAGTGTTTTGACTGACATTCAAAATATCGAAAATCTTCCGACGGTGTGTAGAGTTTTGCAAATATTTGAAGCAGCCTGAGTAAACAATACGCCTAATTGCTTAGAAGCATTTTCAAATGTGTAAAAAGAATATGCAGGATTTCAGGAACGACTCCGCCGTTTGTAGATCTTCAAGGTCCTGAATAACTGCCAATCTTCAAGAGGGCTTGAGATCCTTGTAACTTGGTCTTTTCGGGGTGTTTTCGCTTGTTTGTTTGTAGGCTGCGAATTCAGTTGAACGACTTGAAAAACAAATTCTACTTTGATTCCGTCTTCTAATGAATTTCGAAACAATAAAAATTCAACGATGACGAGATTGTTGAATAGTATCAAATGCTTAATATCTGGAGTCCGCGAGTGTCCAGAAGCGTGAAATCCCGCAACGACTAAATCCCTTGGTGGCTGAAAAAGTCCAACCGATTTCGAAGGGCGCGCCAGAAGGGTACTGAAGACAATTTCCCTGAATAACTTCCATTTTTTTTCTTTTTTAACTGCTTATTAAGGTCTTCTGTCAACTAGACAGAGCGACTGGTCATCCCGTGCACCTTTATCGGGAAAGAACGCTTAATCAGATCTGATATAATTGCTATAAGCGATCTCCAGTCAGCATCTGGATTCCCTTTGGGCAGGCAGTCCCAATTCACGGATGATAGTGCATTCTTAATCGAGTTATTATCTGCCTTCCATATATTTGCCTGGCCCTCTATTCTCCTTGGGCGTTGAGAATTGAGTGAGTTATCACGCATTAGCGTTGGATGACCAGTCTTTCTGAGTGGAGCACTTGAATGCACTTCATCAGTCTAGGAGAAATGTTTCGATCTTAAGATCAAAGTAAAAAGCTCTCTGGTTCTTTCGAAATCTTGTCAGTGATTTGACGTTCTATGCCAGAGGAGGTCAAATGTGAATTCCATCAACTTTAAACTGAAAGTAGTTAAGGTCCCTTCGGCTATTATATTTTCCCAATCTATTGCAGGCGCATGGAAATCACCAGCAATAAGAATCTGTTGATGGGAAACTGATGATTTTTTCAAAGTCTTTTTAATCTAGTGACTAGGAATCGTATTTGCATCCTATCGGTGGCGGCGTATATCGGTAGAAAAAACTCCATTATGTCTTTTTTCGTAGCAGACAGTTCCCAGACAATATAAGATCCATCTGCTCTTTGTTCCCCAGTACAAGTTTCATTGGTCTTTGTTGCACCTCCTGCTGTCCATTCCTAACAAGAATCCCAATCGCAAGATCATTCTGACTTCATTCATCATACTGGGATCCTGTTTATTTTTTATATTATAGCCCGAGAAGTAGGCAGGAAGAAGGTAAAGAGCCAGTTCTGAAAGCAGGAACTTTAATTCCAGACAGAACAGCGACAGCGGATTTTTAGGTTGTCCATTACAGCCTATTTATGAGGCTCTTTTCCTTATAGAATAATCCTGGCCTATGGCAGGCGACGGGATTTTTGGTCTGCATGCTTATTCGTGGTTTCCCACGATGTGGCCCTGGGAGACTTTTCTAAAACGGTTATAGCGAAAATCCTAGAAAAAATAATTTATAACCAAATGTTAGACCAGCTGACAAATTTAAACCTCATACCGCCCTCTCAATATGCCTTTTTACCCAAAAATTCATGTCAGGCCTGTCATCTCACTTTCTTGGAATTCGTCTCCAGAAATAGAGATAACGGGAACACTAGTTATAATTTACTTCGATCTTAAAAAGCCTCTGACAAAGTTCAACATAAAAGACTGATCGTGAAGCAAATAAGTCACAAGATTCGCTCCCCGCCCCACTTTCCTTTTATTCTTAAATCCTACTTTCAAGACCGATTCCAAGTAGTACAAATTTGAAATGTATTATCCGATTAAGCTCATATAAGCAATGGTGTTTTTCAAGGCACTACCCTAGCCCCCCTCCTATTTGTCATTTAAATTCATAAATTATCTACTGCTTAAACCTTTTTATGTGCAGATGACTTAAGACTCGCATATGCATATAACCAGCATTGAATAATCAATGTGCATAGAACGGTTAAGTCAAATCTTACAAAACTAATTGAGTGGAGTTCTCCATGGCAGGTGCCATTCTCATCAACAAAATGTCACCTCTTCCTCCCAAAATTTTAATAATCAAGAAATTAAAGGGGCGACATGCAGAAAAGATTCAGGTCTTGGCTTTACTAATGCTCTGGACTTATCTCCTCATTTTAAACAGATAGCACCAAAAGCTTATCGACTATGCTGATTCAGAAGAAAAAAATTACATCGATCACACTTAAGACGCAACTTTATAAATGCACTACCTCTGCTGGATTTCTTTTAGATTTTTTGGCATTGTGTCATCAGATGGTCGAAAGAGACTAGAAGGCATTCAGCAGCGTTTTACAAGATCTTTATCTAAGTGTGATGACACATATGGATTCGCAGACTCCAAAATGGTCTAACTTTCCTATACAAAGTCACGCATGACGAAGGAATTTCTAACACGCGCATGATAAGAAATCTAAATGGTCCTCGAGCCACTAGAGATAATGTAAATATGATCGAAATTCCCAAATTCAAAAAGGCTAAGCGGCCTAATTTCTACTTTGTTCGATACGTGACAATATGGAACGCCATTCCAATTTCTGTTCGAAAAATTCTAACCCCAGTAGAATTTAAAATTAAAATAAAAAAAGCATGCTAAGTAGCACTACTTATATTTTTTTGAATAAGATAGGACACTTAAGTCAGTTATTTAATCGAAAATAACGGCCGAAAGGTGTATGATAAGGCCCTCTTCAAGAGCCTCAAATTCGGTAACGGAATCACGAGCTTTACATTATCGTTTTGTCCAGATTTTCGAGCTCCTGGATCAGTATCCAGACTTTGTAGACAATCAAGTTATAATATGAGGCCTACTTTATGGGCAATGCAATCTCAGATCGAATCGTCCTGTCCTCCGTATTCCAGATGGTCCATGGTCTGAGGGACTAACCATATCAGGAGAGATTGATCAAACTTGACCTTTTTTCCTTTTGTCTTACAGGAACGTTCAGTGCAGCCTGCTCTGGACATTTCAAATAATCCGGGGCCACAGTTCCTCCCTGAAACTGGATTTCTTCGAATTAGCCGCCACAACTCACCTGCGTGACTATCCTTACAAGGTCACACACGAACGCACTCGAGTAGACCTCCGAAAATATATCGTCAGTCAACGCATGGTCCGACCTTGGAACTTGCAACCAAGCGGGACGGTTTTCGGTGCCATAATTGCGGAGCTTAAAAGAAGACTCGATGCTATTCTATTTGACAAAAGGCGACTTTTGCAACACGATGTCCTACTGCCAGCATTGTAAACAATTTTTCAGCGGGGCCGGGAATCGAACCGTAAATGCCTTGTGTGAAAGTCGAACGGCTTACCGATGGAGATATAGAAGCATACAGCAGTGACGATCAAGTTCGGTTATCAACTACAAAAGAGCGGTCATTAAGTTAATTGAAAAGTCCTCTCAGCAAACGGACGAAAAACCTCACAATTTTAAAGGATGCAACTTTTATAGATAAGGATTGCATATCATATTTAACGTTTCTTAACAAATTTACGAACCTTGAGAAGATGGTAAATAATCGAAGAGTGGAGATAGAGGAGTTGAAAAATTTCCTCGATTCCGGCCTCAAGAGGAGAAATTGGCGATGCCGGAACTTGAGGGAGGTAACCTTACGTACGGAGGAGTTGCATCCCTCGCTGAAGCGCCTACGCAGAAAAATGATCAGGCAGCCAGGGTTCTTGATGGAACCGAAAGTCCGGCATGGACAGAGAAAACGGTCAACCTACAGGCTTCTCAGAGAATGAAGAAGCGCTCTCGGACTTCCAAAATAGACAAATTAAGCCACATGACTAGTATAAGTGGGCCGAGCTTAAGCGAAATCCTAGTAAGCGCGGAACCTGGCAGTAAATATTTCCTAACGCAAAGAGGTAGAGATGGGAAACTTAAATATTTGCCCTTAAACCGGAAGTGCAATATCGTGATAAAGGGTGTTCCCGAGTCCACGGCAAATACTCCAAAGGATTACATCGATTACGTCCTCCCGGATGGGGAGATCATATCAGAACAGAAAACATTCCACCTTGGCATAGCAGAGCCAAATCGCGATTTAAGCTTATCCCCAAGACCCCTTAAAGTAGCCTTGAATAACGACGCCCACGCAGCCCTCCTACTAGAGCGAAGAATGGCCCGAGGAACTTGCACAAAACAATATTTTTTTCAGCTGGACTACGAACCCAGAGAAAGAATAAAAATGCGGGAACTGAGGAGGAACATGAAGGAGAGGATGGACAAGGAGGAGACTGGACTGAGAATCAAGGATGGGATTATAATTCAGATGAAGAATACATTTGGGTGGGCAACATCCATCACAATGAAGGCTGGATCTCGCCATCATGACCAGCAATAAAGGTGACCGAGGCGAGATCGAGTGAAGCCAAAAACATGACAGCTCCCGGTATGAAATCTCGTGCAAAAGGCAATCGCCTGCATAACGTGTTGACTAAGTCAAAATTGAGCTTTCTGTATACTAAGGCCCAAAGTCTTCCCTCAAAATTTATGAACTCAAGGCAGTACTCTCGGAGTGGAAACGTGATATCAGGTCAGGTCAGGTTTTATTGAGGTAAATATAGGTAAATACCTTTGAACTCCCTATTGGTACAGTTTTTTCAATGCATTTGATCTGCAGAACATTTCATATCAGTGGCGTTGCCAGAAATTTGAGGGCCGACAGTGAAAAAACTCCTTAGGCATTGTTCAGAAGTCTAGGGGTTTGAATGCCATTTGAGAGATTTAAGGAGAAAAACTGTCGCCCGGGGGAGGGGGGGTTCAGAGTATATTCGAAGCGGATGGCCTGTGCTAAGAGTGTTTGAAGCATGTCAGGGAGAGTCCATCGCGGTTTTCGCCATAATACCAAGGGTCCCACGAAGAGAAGGTTGCGGAGGTCAGGCGAACCTCATCGAGTGTCGGCGATGCGCCCATCGTGCACCCTAGTTGGTTTAACGAGTCTGCCTGCTAATTGACAGAAGAAATATAATTGGTAGTTTTATAAACAAACATATTACTGAAAATTAGCGAGTAGTACGTTTTTTATAATGTGATTATTCCACAATTTGCATTCGGTAACTGGCAGTTTATTTTCGGGGGCTCAGTGGCTATTTGTTCTAACTTAATAGTGTCGTAAACATGCCTACAGATGCGTCTGACGTGTGCTTAGATGGCGACACAACAATGTCCGCGGGCAGAGCATTCCAGGCCTGAATGGGGAAAAGTTTTACAAATCCGCGTAGCCTCGGATCACAACGTTTGGTGGACTCGAAGCTTGCAATTCTTGTTATTCTTAACTAACATATTACTGAAAATCAGTGAGTATGTAGTTGCTATAACGGAAACATGGCTAAAACAGGATCGCAGATTCGGAGATTTCGATTCCAGCATACCAGCTTATCCGCAAAGACCGCTAAGACCGACAAGATCGTGAGGTTGCTGTGTATGTTAGAACTGAAAGCTCTGTTACCGAAAGAGAACACACTCTAGCCTTGGAGTGTGAATCCTTCTGGTTAAAGATCAAGAAGGCTTATTCACAGAACTTTGAATTTCTGGCCGTATATCGGCCACCAAACATTCTAAGTGGAGCCGACGACTCGCTCCTTAGTCTGGTGAAGGAAGCTGCTAGCCACTATGAGGTCCTTATTGTTGGTGACTTTAACACAACTGCAGTAGACTGGAACAACCTGACAGTGGAGGAGTCGTCAACTTCCTTTAGTTCCAAATTAATGGACCTTACCCTTGGCCTCTCTCTGGCACAGAACGTTAAGAAACTTACCAGATTTCCAGAAAACCAGCAAGCTAATTGTTTGGATCTCATTTTTATGAAGGATTTATCCTACATAGATGAAGTGAATTCAAGTGCTCTGCTTGGTAAGACTGACCATACGACGTTAATTTGGGACAACTCACCCCATTCTCAACGTCTGAGGAAAACAGAGGACCAGCCGAATATATGAAAGGCAGATCCTAATTCAATGAAGAATGCACTATCATCCGTGAATTGGGACTGCCTGCTCAAGAGGGATCCGAAGGAAGATTAGAGATCACTCAAGAGGATTGCATTCGATCTGATTAAGCGCTTTGTTCCGGTGAAGGTACACATTACAAATAGTTGCCCTGCCTGGTCAACTCCTACATCTGTTCTGAGTGGCGTCCCCCAAGGCTTTGTTTTAGGGCCACTGCTCTTCCTTATCTATAGCAACCACTGTGTCAACGACCTGGGTTGCAGCGCCATCATGTTTGCCGATGATGGCAAACTCTGGAGAGCCATCAGGTCTGACGCCGATAGGAAAGAACTTCAAGAGATTCACAATCGACTTAGCTGCTGGTTTGCTCGTTGGCTCTTAAACTTCAACATTAGTAAGTGAGTGGTCTCAAGACTCCGTACAAGAAGGACTAATGAGGAGGACGATTCCTTCCAATACCTTATCGATGGGCACCCGCTTTCAATGTGGACGAACAAAAGGACCTCGGTGTTCTAATAAATTCCTCGCTTAAACAATCTTCACAGTTTCTAAAGGCAGCTAAAGGCGCGACACCGGTGCTGTTTGTGATTAGCGGGAATTCATCGACATCGACAAGGGCTCTTCAGAAAAACCTACGGAGCGTTTATTTGGTCCCTTTTGGAGTATGTCGTCCAGGCCTGGCGTCCGTGGTTCAAGAAGGATTACGTGTATCTGGAACGAGTGCAGGCAAGGGCTACGATGATGGTCAAGAATCTTGGTCATCTGCCTTATGAAGGCAGACTGACCGAACATCATCTATTTCCTCTCAATTATAGGCAACTACGCGGTGATCTCATACAAACCTACCGAATTGTTAGATGCCGTGAGTGCGCACTAGAATTTGACGATTTATTTGAATTGGCTCAGACTGATCATCTGTGGGGTCATCCCTTTAGCTACAGGGCAAACCGGTCCATATTGACGTTTTATGGAACGCCTTCTCTCAGAGGGTCATCGGAGCGTAGGCCGGACTCCCTGGCGAGATGGTGCTCTCAGATACTGTTGACATCTTTAAACACAAACTTGATTCTCATTTGCTGAGAAACTGTGATAGATATAATGAACATAGTTTCATTAGCAGCACTTTGTAACTGGCTCACACTTATCGCTGATGTTAAGCCTACATTTAAATAAATAAATAAATTGTTTATTTAAGGCCCAAGGGGCCCTTTCATTACAAACTTAGTGCTTAAAATAAACCGCAAGGCAGGCATCCCATGAAATGTATTTTCATGGAAAGGCATCCTTTGGACAATAAGTAAGTTAATTGAGTACATTGTGGACATACATTTGCATGGGACAAACACGCATCGTTTGAGTTTGCCCCTCCAAAAAAGGCCGAGAATTTCTTGAGGCCATGCACTCCGATGACTCATGCATAAACCGGCGCATTGAGTTAGCTGGAGTGTACAAACACGTCAAAGAAAGGTGGAAAATACTGCAGTCAACAAACATGTACCAACATGAACCGCAATTAGCGTCCACACTGGATAGCGTGGACTAACCCCGGACTGACCCCGGACTAACTCAAATTACAGTTGCCCATTAGTCATTACGGCATTGCGACTGATAATCATGTCCATCACGATGTGACGCAAATTGAAACCCCCAATTAACACCCACACCAGACTGACTACATAACTGTATGAGCACTTTGAAATGCTTACTGTTATTTGCGAATTTCTCTCAAGTCTGACGACAAACTGGGGATCCAGTGTCGAAAATTTACTCAATACACTTACTTTTTTCCCAAAGGATGCTTCCCATGAAAAAACATACTGCTTTCGTGAAAAAATAAGAAAAAATAAAAAAATATTTAAGATTAACAACGAACTCTTATAAAATAATTAGCTGGGCAGTAAAAAAACTCCTACATCGGTGGATGAGTTCAGCGAGCCACCGATTTCCAAAAAAATGCAGAAGAAACTGCCTTAAGAGGTAGCATGGTACAGTTAGATCGGATCCTATTGTTGAGGGTTCGGGACGCTTATTGTCATGGGAAAAATAATAAAGTGGACACTTAAAAAGGGGTCATCTTGAACAACAGGAGAGGGCCGTGGAATTCAAAACAACATCACCCAGATGTGACCCACCAGACTCCAGAATCCACCGATAAGTTGGCGGCCAAGCAATAACCTCGAAGGCCACCGTATCCTGGGAACAGCTTCAAATGCCAGGAGGACTCTTTTCAAAATCTACAAATGTTGTGTTTGAAAAGGAAAGAGACAGTAAAGACTTTATTTCCTCCAAATTTAAATGCTTACGTAACTTGCCTTTGAAAATCGATAGTGTAGTAGACAACCTGAATTCGAGTGGAAGATTGTTCCAAATAAAAGCATATTTGGATGTAAAAAAACGAGCGTGGTTAGATGTGGAGCTAAGGGGTAGTAAAATTATCATGCAGGAGTAACGAGTGGCGTAATGTCGGTTTACCGGAGTGAGAGCGTTAATTTGTGGGAGATTAGGGCTATTGTCAGCACAAAGCAGAAAGCATATACCAGCTTCGAGTCTTCTTACCCAAAGAAATTTAATGTCTGCTTACTGACATTTGTCTGTATAAGAAATACTAGACCCATAATAGAAAATATTTTACTAGTGACAGTTCGCTGAAACTTTTCAATCTTATTTCGGTCATTCGTGTTCATATGACCAAAAAGCGGACAGCAGTATTCTAGTGTAGGGAGAACAAACATGCTGTATAGTTTTAACTTTATTTCTGACAGGAAAAAAAGTATGCGATATCAACCCACATATTTATGCGGCCTTGGCACAAATTCGATCTGCATGAGGCGATAATGCAAGCTTATTTGTGTAAGTAAGACCTTAATCATTTATCATAGATCTTTCTAGCAGTGGACTGTTTTGGAAGATAATGGGTCCAGGATGCTTTGCTGAACCAAAACCCATGAAACTACATTTGGATGGAAAAAACTCCATCTGCCAAGTGGCGCTTCAACTTGAGAAGGTACGCAAGTCTGCGTTAACGTGATCAAGGCAACTACTGGCCGTGCCCTTAGAAAATGAGTAAATGCATTTAAGGTCATCAGCATAAATGAAATTTTCCGAGTTGTTTAGCACTGTTGAAATTTCATTTATGTAAAGAATGAAAGGAACGGACCTAAAACGTTGCCTTGAAAAACGCCACTCGTGATTGGCTGAGGCATCAAGTAGCTATTGCCTACTAAGATCTTCTGGCTGCGGTTAGACAGGAAGCAGTGAAATTGGGGAGAGAAGGCCTGATGCCTAGGGCTTCTAGTTTCACTAGAAGGTGCCTGTGCGGCACCTTGTCGAAAGCTTTACTAAGGTAAAAGTAAATCACAATGACTGATTGCTGCTCATTATGAAGTGAAGTAACGAGGTTAACAAATGCCAAGTGACAGACTTCGGATGATCTTACAGGAAGAAATCCATGAGGCACTTAATAGTTTATTTTCTATACAAAAATCGAGAATTTGATTAAAAATTATCCTTTCCAGAAGTTTGGCTATGGCCGGGGTTCATGAACACTTCGGTAGTTATTTACGTCCGAACGATATCCTGACTTGAAGACTGGAAGAATAATATATGTATTCCATGAGTCAGGAAAGAAAACGTTAAAAAGATAGGCTGAGAGAAGATGACTTAGCAATTGAAGGAAGCTAATCTATTTCTTGATAAGTGAGTTTGGAATACCATCCGTTCCCGAAGAGTGCGAGTTTTTCAGACCTATAATGTGCTTACGAATTACTTCTATGGAGAAATCTATGGTACTGATTGTATTGACTGAGCATGGCTAAAACGACGGGACCGGTTCGGATTCCGTCGTAAAATTCTTTGCAAAGAATGCATTAAACAGTTCAGCCTTCTCAGACTCATCTAGCATAACTGTTTAACCTTCATTCAGTAAAGGGGTATTCCGTGACCTCGCTTAGCGGAGGACCAACGACGAAACAGCTGGGCAATAGATTTTGCAGAGTTTAATTCGCTGAGTGCGCAGGATTTCCTCTGTTTGCCACGTGGAAGCCGAATCTTAGGCACTTGTTCGAAAATCTCTGCTATTGTGAGGTGCACGGATAATAAACAAGTAGAATGATCTTTCAACTGCAGTTTCTTTAGTCTAGGCAAAAGAAAGTGAGGAGCGGTGGGGTCCGAAGTATAAGACTTAACATTTTTATCGGCACAAATTCCAAAATGCTTTTTGAGGTTGCCGTCATTAAGTCACCGAGAATTGTTTCACTGTTCAAGGAGGAAAGCTCCTGCCAGTCTAGTGAGTCCATGAATATTTTAAATAAATTAATATCAGCTAGGTCAAAAGCATGTTAGGTACGAAGAGTGCTAGCCATTTTCGTAGAAGCAAGTGGAAGACAACAATGGATTAAAGTATGGTCACTTTGGATGAGGTTTTGATCGTAGTCAACGAAAAGGGGGGAAATGTCGCTCGTGAAAATTAAATCTTAAATATGCTGATACCTCGTTGGGGAACAGACCAACCGAGACCAGTTTGAAAAATTTATGGTATCTAGGAAGGGCTGAAATGTGGATGGACAACAGTTCAGTGACCAATCAATTTCGGGAAAGTTGAAATCCCCAGCTATAACTTTACCGTCAAAGGTGTACTCCGGAATCAGCCTAAATATATCGCAAAGCTTTTTCTCATCTTCGGATGATGCGTTTTTGGGATTATAAATGCATCCGATAATCGTCTTTTGACGGGGAGACAGGATAATGGATACAAAGCAGTTATTGCCCGAAAATAACTCAGCATTTAAATCGAACGGGAAATGCTTACTATTGCGGTCTTGACGGTAGAAATCATACTCGTCTATTATGAGTAAAGCATCAGCAATGAGCGAATGGGTCCATGACTTTCCAATGCATATGGCATCTGGCTTCAGCTCGAACGCAATAGCTCTAAGCTTAACCATCTTATTTATAACAGATCTTGCATTAAGCAAGATGATATCTAATGTAGATCGAGTAATCGAACTAAGGTTATCTTTATTAAGTAATAAAAATTTGGAGGTGGGTAATTTGGTTGGAAGTTTGGAGAATAGCCAACAACTGGATCAGGACAATTGGCATTAGAAGGCTGAGGGGGATATTTAAAAGCTGCAGGTAGATAGCTCTGTGAGATCGACAGGCCATAGGGATTAGTGCCGTGATGAGCTTGCTGATAGGTACGGGGAAATTGGGAAAACCAAGGTGGGAAATAGAGGCTGGTGGGCGAGGTAAGGTAACTATGAGGATAAAGCGGTGGAAATCTTGGCCTAGTATGATAGTTGTGACAAGTAGGGTAACCTATATAAATAAATAAATAAATTTTATCTTTTAGTCCTGGAGGGCCTCGTCATTGCAAACTTAGTGCTGTGGAAAAATTAATAAAAAGTTGATAAATTCCGCTCTCCATTAAACAACCACATAGACAGCGGGAGCGTTTAGTAGTGTTGATAGATTAATTCATATTCACCAACATATCGTCGTTTTAAAAAAAGTAGTCAACGTATGGTGAACTAAGGAGGAAGCAGTGAAAAAAACTCCTACCATTTAAGGTTGGGTGGAGTTCAGCAAACTCCCGCTTAAAAAAACAAAACGTAGGAGAAAAAAACTGCTTCAACAAAATTAAGGAAGTTGGTTGAGAGGATTGATTGTAGTGCAAATGAGACAGGACTGTTGATGAGAACGAATGAGGGTTGGAAGCGCTTCTTGTAATTGGAGAAATCATATAACAGCAGAGGCTGTCGTTCACCATTCTTACACCGCCCGACTGGCTTCATGATCGACCATCAGAGAGGTGAGACCGGAAAAGCCATTGCGGACAACAGGGTCGACAAGAGAGTGAACGGCAGAGGTCACCTGATCATCAACGAAACGCCGCTCTTCTGATCACTCCTGGAATTTTCATAGCCTTCTTTTCAGCTTTGACACAACGATTTAAAGGTTTGTATAATAATAATAATAATAATAAGGTTTATTTGTAAAGCACATCTTTGGCGCCGTCAAAAAACCCCGGAAGGCAGGAAAAAACCTAACCCAAACCCCTTTTTTCGCAGTGACCATTGTATTTGTTTTGGTCTTTTGCTAGGTCAATAGTGTGCGAAATAAGGAGTTTGTTTTAAGTGAAAAAAACCTGACTTCTAGGGAAAAAATCTAGAAAAACATGAAATTAACTAGCTATACATTGAACGTGTTACGGTTTTATATAAAGAATACTTGGGGTCTGGAAAAACTGTAATGTCCTTTAACTGAGGTATACTTAGCCGCGGTCAGTTTGAAGGTGAAAATATCAGCTGATGATATGGCATCGACCGTATGCATGCTCTGCTCGATACGGAGATTACAATCATTGTCCAGTGGCACAAGTTTGCTAATTAGATGGGACGTTGCAGATGTCTGAGGTGGGTCGAGGCAGCTGCGAAGCACCATCGTCATTCAAGTGCATCGGCAGAAGACATTTGGCCTTTCTTTTGTCGAATATCTAAGTGAGATTGAGATTTACATCATTAGTATTTATATTTCTGATACATTATAAGGGGAAACAATATATATATTTTAGTATAATTGAAGCGAAAATTATTTTCTTTCATAATAATTTTTTATAAACATTTAGATATTAGTAGAGGAATATTGGAATAGATAAATTGTTCTTAGTTTTTGTTTTTTATTTTTAAGGATTGGAAAAGGAGGCAAGGCACAATTTTGCTTAAGCTTTGATTTTATCAGCGTTGGAAACCGTCGACTGGAAAGCTTTCAGCATTTGCCTGTTTTCTCCAAAATTTTCGGGAACTCTCCTGGACCGTTAGATCCCTTTTGGTCCGAATTGGACGTCAAAGAACTGGTTAGCAAAGTGTCCTATTTTATTCAGAAATATATGCGTCATATCATTTGAGAAGAACTGCTTGGTCTTTCTTCTAAATTCGGCATCTTACTTCGCCTATATCGCCTATTTTGTTCACTTGCCCGAGTTGGTGACCCCAGATACAACGGTCATACTCAAATGATATCTTCTTTCCCCAATTAGATCGCAGGTGGATGACTTGGCTATTGTTAAAATTGAGCAACGGGAGCCGCTTAGCGCACAACTTTTACAAGCAATCCAAGTCATTTTGTAAGCTCTGGCCATCCTCCGAGACTTTGAGTGAGATATAAATCTTCAGCTCACCCTTAAACATGACTATTTTACAGCCGAGGAAATCAAAGCAGTCGTTCACGTATACCAGAAACAGAATGGGACCCAAAACACTTCCTGCGGAAACCCACTGGAAACGATTTCCACTCTGATTTAGAGTCTCCACGCTCAGGCCTGTCTGTTAGAAAGTCTGCTAACACTTTGAATCGATTTCCAGTCACACCCAGTCTGCCAGGAACCTTGTCGAATGCCTTGCTGAAGTAAATTTAGATCGCATCGAACGACGAATTCATTTCCTAAATATTCGTTCAGCTTTCCATGGATATTAGCAGGGAACTGAGACAAAATTGATTACTTTTGAATCCATGTTGCGCCACGCTTAGCACATTGTTCTGCTCTGTATGTATCCTAAGTAGCGCTTTGATTAATTTCTCAATTTGTTTGCAACAAATACTTGTGAGGCTAAATGGTCTTAAGCTCTTAGGCAACGTTCTCTCTTCCGTAGGCAGAGCTACCTTCTCCATGGAACTCTAGACGAAATCAAAAATTGGGGGGGCGAGTTGTTCTGCAAGTTCATTCCAAAGTTTCGCTGACATGCTATCAAGACCAAGCGATTTATTGGGCTTTATTTTTCTCAGGGCATTTGTGACTGTGTCCGCTGCGAACAAAGAATCAACCTTATGTTATATTAGTACTATTCCAGCAACGCAGAAGGCAATCCTAGGATACGGATTTCTGTCTTTTGGCTGTCATCAGCTAGGAGCAGCCCAACTCTAATGTAGCAGCTGAAATTGCCACTGAAAGGGTACACCCTGAGATACAGAGCGGTGTACAACCAAACAAAGGTTTAATCTATTTAGCCTGTTGAATCCTACACAGCGATAGCTCCAGTAACCTACACCAACCGAAAGACCAAGGCTATGCCTTCGACGCAGTCAGTCTTTTGCTTGATAGATATTCCTGTCAGCTCGCTTCTTTGTCTAGGCCTAAACTAATCAGGCACCTGATTATTTTCTCCGATAAGGATGATTGGAGCTGCGTTAGAGCTCAGCACCTTTAAATGTTAAATGTATTCCTTCTCCATGAGCATCCTTGCCCATTTATTAGGCAGTTTATTTAAATGCTCTTCGCGGTGGTTAAACACCACTCCTTCGACTAAGTTAGCAGGCAGCTGCATGATCGTGGGGACGCCCCAACCTTCCATTCGCCTATTACCACCGGTTCTCTCAAACACTTAAGCAGGCTGCCTTTCTCCCTGTCGGTTTCACCGAAAATCTCTACATAATTATGTTTGAAGATCGTGGTAACCGCAAAAAGTTATCGTATTCATTAATTTGGAAATAACAGGATCCAATAAATTTTTCTGTTTGCACGGTTTTCAAATTTTCGCAAGGAAAAGATGCTTTGAACCTAATAAGGTATTTACACGAACCTCGAGATCCTAAGAACCCAAGATCAGAACAAACTTCTCATAAATTTAAGGTGAGAGCCTGCAAGAAGCTTAAAAGTCCAATCCTCACGTCACATTTAACCGCTGTTAAGCAAATCAATCTTTGCATCTTTGTCTTCTAAACCGCATCCTGGAAGTCGCATATTTACTTATTTTGACAGTTCAGTCTATTCCAGTGGAGTAAGAGGCAAAATCTGCAGGGATATACTACATGCTTTACGAAGAACTGGGATTGCCGCCTGGGTTTTTGTGAGCCCTTTTGAATTTTTTTACCACGACGAAGTTCCGAGGTCACGCATTGAAGCTGTGTTTAGTTAACTAGACTGGATATGCGCAGATTTTCTTTCTCTATCAGAATTCTGAATCCACGGAGCACCTCTGATGGATTTTTAGATTAAACTATCACTAGTAAACTTCAAAAGAAACCTTGATAAACGGATGTTTCGAAATGAGGCTGAGCAAACTTCAGCCGTGAAGATCACATATATAATATTTCAGTCCCCTTCAAACTATCGCAGCCAACACTGTTTCTCTGAATACCAAACTCAATTTTGCATTGCAATTAGACTTCTCAAAGGCTCATGCCTCTCTCCTTTAAAAAAACTGAGTTGAAGTCTACTGAGGTACATGGTGTGGTCCGGTTGGAAATGACTTTTCGAAGAATTTTATACGTAATGCAGATTTTATTGACTGATGCATTATGTTGTTACTTAAAAAGTATTAAAATGTCATTATTATAACCATCAATGCCAAACTTATTGCCTTAAAAGACGTTCTAGCATTCTTGTTTATCTGAACTGATAGCCAATAACATGTCTGCACAGTTGAATGAGAAAGAGACAGCCTCTTCCCGGATTTTATCTTATGGAACATAAAACTGGATAAATAAATATATCTGTACTAGGTAAAAATATTATTTACCCGCTAGCGTTTTCAATTTATAAAGTATTTTTGCGTTCTCATTTTGTGTTCGCGGCTCTATATATACAATATCACGTTTCTCTACTTTTTTAGAATGAACGGCGACATTAGCCGTATACCAATTCAGTCTCTGGGAGCTGTATTTAGTCTTACGGATATTTTACCCGAGCTGCCTTTGCCTTCTGCTCTTCCCCATGGACCGGGCAACGACACCTTCCTGTCGGACTCGGTCTTGTCCAATGACGCCGTAAGGTGCTTGCTTTCAAAAGACGAAACTCTCACGTCGATACTAGCGGAAGCGCTGACGAATGTCTCAACCGATAATATGTAAGTTAATTGTACTTTTCTCAGTGCGTTCTTCAGCGATCTCAACGACAATCCGTCGACGGAGGCACTTGACGCTTCTAATCTTCCACCCTTGCTGGTGTCTGTTCTCCAGAAAAACGACTCCGTTTTTCACCGTAAACGCAGACCTTATCTGGAATCACAGAAGAGACACGGCGTACCAAATTGCAAATGGAATTCCCAATCCACTAACGACCCGAATGGATGTAAGCACCTATTTATCAGCTTCATTATCTTGTCCTACAGAGTAACTATGCATTAGAACTTCATCATTGTTTACTTTTTCGTACTTTCTTTCTTCGCCCATAATTGCTTCGACCGCTAACTGTTAATTTATCTTTTTGCATTTCCTGTACTTGCAATTCCAAACGCCTGGCCAGTTGCTTGCAGCAACTGTCATTTCCTCTAAATGCAGATTCTTCTAAATGCTTTTCTATTTTTTAGCGCTTGATGAAGTTTTGGAGTCCCCTTCCAAAAAGAAACACAAAAAGAAAAAGCATAAAAGGCGGAAGTCCGAACATACCGATAACAACGCCTCCAGTGGTGTCGATTCAGCGGCTGCCACCCCTGCTGGTTCAAGCTGTGGTGCGCGGTCCACCAGCGAGGATGTTTTGTCATCCACAACTCCTCAGGTTCCTTATGGTGTGAGTGTAAATGTTAACCCTGACGAAAAGAAGATTCTTCTCAAGTTTTCATTCAAACGTCCTGCCGATGATTCTACTTGTAATCCTCAGTCCACCGAGTCAAAATCCAAAAAAGAAAAGAAAACAAAGCGGTCTAAAGATCACGATCGCAAGAGGCATCGAAGTCGGGAGTCTAAACAGCCAAACATTTTGGTTAGTAATCTGCTGGAGTCGAAGTCTAACCAAGGTCTACCTTTCTCCAAACCGACTTCTGATGCTATCGATCCCTTTACAGTGTCGCCGCAGCTCCTCCTATCTGCCAACGGCACTGCTCTTATGCCTACCAAGCTAACTAATGTTGTTCCTTCTAACTTCACAAGTTCAGAGCAGCTTGATCAGAAACCATCACTTCCGCCTCCTTCTACCTTGTCTCCGAACAGTATGCTTGAAGGAATAGCTGCTATAAGCAATCCCTCTTCCCACCCTGCCGATCTACGCATGGTCTTTGACACGTCAATTATCAATTCAAGCTCAAGTAGAATGGACTATGCATCCCCTGACCTTTTCCTCAATGACCTGGCCGTGTCGCATGCTTTCAATTCTAGCACATCAAATCCTATTGCCCCTGCTCCACCAAATTTTTCTGTCATAGACTACGACAATTACATTCCTACGGATCTCCTGGGCATGAGTTCAAGCCTTGCTCCATCAGTATCCTCTGGTCCACTCTTTTCTGGCGAAACCGGCCAAGCAAGCAACTGCTCCCCTTCCCAAGAAAGCAAGGTTTATCGGGGTTCATTCATGGTGGCCTCTCACTTGGATTATGATTTAAAGCGACCCGCCCAAGACCAAGCTTTATTTTTGGATAACATTCCTACCTCCACCTCCGTTTCGGAATTTAATAACAATGCTCTGCACATGTCAACTCCTCAGAAGATGTCTGCCAGTCATTTAAAGGGTTATGATATAGCCAGTCTTGCGGATCCTATGTCCCAGGTCACGCCCATGGGCCTGGCGAGTTACCTAAACTCCTCGCAACAGAATCCCAAACCAACACCCTCCATGCAGTCACCTACCAATGCGCATTTACATTCCATCAATAAAGCCTTTAATTCATCAGGAAAGCCACCAAGAAGAAGACCAATGGTGTCCAGACGTAAGTAAACTTACTGACTTTACTTAAAACCTGTATATTAATAATGAAATTTATATTTTCCGGTGAACCATTCAAATCTTACTCTAAAACCTACCTAGGCCAAGCGGTGTTATCGCGCCTTGCTCATGTTAGAGGGATTGCTATCTGGTATAGTGACTGCCTGAACTTTTGTTTTCTTTAAAATAGGGGTATATTTATTCCCTTTGAAAATACTTCCGTGGTAGATGTGCTCATTATAGCAGCCTGGTTGACGTACTTTATTCCTGCCTTTTGTACAAGTTGAACCCCACTGGTTAATGCTGGGTGAAAGCCCCTGCTCTGAGTCCGAAGTCACCTTCTTGAATGGATTTTCTTGTAGGTCGACGCCGTAATGAGCTGGAAGATCTCCGCTCCTGGGCTGTAAAATACCCCTCTGGAACACCGACCTCTGCGTCCCTCAAAACGAACGCGGCAGACAGACTGTCCGACGAAGCTTCCTCGTGGGATACTACCATTGGAAGCTACAGCCAGGCACTTGGTGAACGGGCTAAACGAAGAAAACGGATGGCTCATCATTCTAGTGCCCTTACATCGGATTTTGTTTACGAGAACGACAAGGACTACCCCAAGTGAGTTAATCTGTTTTAAGGATAATAATTAGGAAATTTTAAAAGTATGGCCTTAGCGAAAAGGTGTCAGAAACTAATTTTTTTCGACTGTAGCACAAATATTTTACGTGTTAGCCCTTCCTCCGCTCTTGTTTACACCGTGTATGGTGAAGAATGTATCGTAATTTGTGGAAAAAAATTTCTGGATTGCTGTCAACTCTCATACCAATACAGTCCGCGTTACGGTCGCCAACGAAGCATAGAAAATACTGGCTGCAGTTTCTTCGTGTGATACTTGGACTACTTTAGGACAAGAAGCGTAGTTTGGAACCCTTATTTCATTGACTAATCAATTCAGAGACTCCTTTAAACAAATTGTGGAAAAAGTTGGCGGCCTCTGTAGGATTCAAACCCATGAATACCGTATACTAATTAAATGCGTCTGGTAGTTGCTTTGTGGATTCTAGATTACTTGTTTAGGTAGTCATTATTGTCTCCGAATTGATGAATTTCATACGTTGCGATAAGTTGGATGGAAAACTTCACCCATGTTTGAATGAACTCATGGCTGCCGGTTGGACGATGCAGCTGAGGTAAATAGAGCGTTGGCTGTACTGAAGCATTTCCCTTGCTGTTCTAGGTCCAAATCACAAACAGGCCGTTGGTTTTTTCACAATTGGGTCAAATACATTTTTCAAGCCTGTTGAACTCCCTCCTACAAAGTAAGAAATCACAATTGCTGCCGCTGACTAGCGTCATTATCAGCCATGTTCTCTTTCCAAAAAAGACTATAATACCACGTTCTTTTGCTACTGTTTCTGCTTATGTATCTGATGAATAACCGGCAACCGATTTCAAAACGTCAGGCGAATAACAGTCTTCTCCCAGCGATTACATTTTCTCAACCACATTCTCTTTATGACATATCAGCGAAGGCTTTATTTGTTACCTATGGCTAACTGAAGCGTGCAATAATCCTGACCGTTTTCGATTAGGAAATACTATTTCAGTAGGGCTGTAAAAATTGTGCGGCGAATATATTTTATAGGAAACGAGCGCAGGTGTATAGTGTCTTGGACTCATTTGATTGTCACGTCTTCTTAAAATTGTTTACTCGAAGGTAAAAGCCTCCTCCCTATAATAAAGTAACCTGAAGGTTAGCATTAGGTTTTCTTCAGTTTCTAATTATGAGATTTTTCAAAACCGTGAAATGCCCATTCGAATAACATCGTATCTCTCGTTTTATTAATGCATCTCATAAGGTATACAACATTAGCCACACTCAACAAAATTTTATTATCTTGGTTCTTGTACTTGTTACGGCTGTGATCATGAATGATCTAGCCGGCTTCAATGATGTCCCGTATGGTGCTTCTCCACGCGCGATGATCCGTGGCCGCAGACCTGCACAGTTCGACCCATTCTCTTCGCCAGCGCCGAAGACCGAAGGGGAAGGCGGGTTACCTGTTAGCCTAGCTGCTGGCTACCCGGCGCGTCCACAGGTGGCGGATAGTGAGACGACCTTCAGTGAAGGTTAGCTGTGAAATAAGCAGGCTCTCGGGTCTAACGAATAAGCAGTCGCGGAAGCAGCAGCGACAGTGCTACCAGGGCACGGCGGGCTGAGGCCTGTCAAGCCAAAAGTCTTTAAAGTGTCGCAAAACCTGACGACGGCGCTGCGACATGGCGAGCGTGAACTGCCATTCAATAAGTTGGCTTGCCACCGCTGCCTTGTGGTTAGGCTATTGAGCCAAAGTGCTAGAGGAGACAACCTCAAACAAACAATCCGTGCGGCTGTCGGGGACCTGCTCGTACCCAAAATTCCCAAGTCACCTCAATGAATTTCATGTCCGATAACTAAGTCTTGGTTCTTGCCACGGAAGAATGCACGCTTGTCCTTACACGCCAAGTATGCAACTTGCAGACTGAGAACCTTAAGAGGCATTACAATGACAGATCAGGCAAAACATTAAGCCGCAATTGGAGAACTTTTTTAAAGAAAAAATTAAATATACCCTTTCTTTTGAGTAAAAAGAGTTAAAGTGATTATATGTCAAGTACTTGCAACAAATAACATTTAAAGGTGTGCATATGATAAAGCATATTTGAATTTATAAGGACATAAAATATTAATAGAAAAAAGTAAATAACTTAAATAATCGTTTTTATGTAGTTTGGTTTTTTGTGCAATCGAAAGTAAATGCACACAAAAGCCGATGTCCTTGCGTGTCTAAAATACCACTTGACTAGGCTGCCAAATGATAACTTAAAATTTCACCTGAGTAATTCTTCCTAAGTTGAAAAGGGTTTGAGAATTTCGGTTAAAATTTCGTCACCTGACTGTATATGTAATATCTCTGCTATGTTCAAGTTTTCTGGTTTGTTTCCGCAGCTGCTTTTCGCCATGTAAGGTTGAAAATCAAACTATATCACTACTACGTGGAATGAACAGTTTTCCGCCACTCACTTTGTGTTGTTATTTGCACTTCCTCTAAAGTCTGCTGAAAACCCGGCCTTCATGGCACATGACACCTTTCTACTTCCCGAACATTTGGTACTTTATCAACTTAAGTCAAATTTTACTCGAACCACTGCAGACATAGGTCCTCAGTTTGGAAGTTTAGTTCCAAGTGCGATGGCCAGCTTTACATTAATTTAGATCAGTAGGATTTGTCCCGCCAGTGAGCTTGACCAGATGTAAACAGCTTCCCTGTGGGCATGTCGCCCGCACAAACTTGTAAAATATGCTGTCTGTCAGAGTTCATCAGCCGGAATTTACCTCTGTAAGGCTTTTCATATGTATTCTTCTAATGATTTCCAGTTAAACAGTTATGCCTGGTATTATTCGAGATTCTAATTTCGATTTACTAGTCCAGCTTTATGGGGTTTCGCCAATGCTGTTGTCTTTGGCTGAAGTTGAATGTTATCGGACCGCCAGTGGGCCACGAGTTAATTTACTTTTATGACCACTTACTTAAATTGCATTAATTTCAGAGGCCAATGAATTACAGTTAGGTTATGCTGTTAGCTTACATTCAACACATCTGTGCCTGAGGTCTGCTTCTCGTTTTCCACGCCTGCGCTTGTACTCAGTGGTCACATTGAGGGGATTTCCGTTGTTCTTTGTACTGCCCAAGAAGGTTAAACTAGCCCTGATTATTGGATTCAGCATTTACATCTTTCTTGGTCACTAGGCCTTTACCACCACGTGGAGAGGATATGGAAGGTGATTCTGCAGAGAAAACCACCATGGACACTTCTGTGGGTGGTGACGACACAGAAGTTGGTGGTGGTGGTGGTGGTGGTGGTGGTGGTGGTGGTGGTGGTAGAACTAGTGATGATGAATCCTCTGCACAAATCTCTACCAGATACTCCCGCACAGGTGCTAACAAGCGTTCATATGCTGGAATGGATGACAATGAAGATGTCCCCGACGATGAATGCTACAAGGATCCTGAGACGGGCAATCGCCGACGGCGGAAGGCAAACGATGACGATGAGCCGTTTGAAGGTAGGGTTTCCTCACCCTGTTTCAAAGGTGTATGGTCCTGTGCCCTTGTTTTCGTTGATGACACCTAAGACTACTTTTTTTCTTGCAGTGCGCCTGAAAGAGCCTGCTGAACAGCGCTTTCCGCATCTCCAAAAGGCTGCAGAACAGGTTCGGCCTACGCGCGAGCGTGTTCGCTTCAAGGCAATAAGTACACAGTTGTCCGAATCCAATGCCTCTGCCAATAGCCTGAAAAAGTTCCTCGCTCGGGTGGACAGGATTTTAGAAGCGGTTGAAGAACTCGATCTCCTGACGCCTAGAGTGAAGGGCAGTTCTGCTAAGGACAAGGATGGCACTGTCATAAACATCGACGATGAGGAGGAAGAAGAGGCGGAGGAAGCAGCAGTGGCTTTGACAGACGACTCTGTGCCCGCAGAGGCCACAATTGCACCCTCAGACCTGGCCGAACTCAGTAAAGATGTGGCAAAGTTGAAAAGCACTGGTTTTGCTAATCAGGTGCCCATGAACCGCTTACTGAAGCTGCTTACCCTTCTCCTTTTGAATGTCCGCGACGGTGCCAATGTGACGCCTACCTCCTCTCAAGATGCCTCCGACAGGCGTGAGTCACGACTCTGGCGGGAGCTTGCTATGGAGCGCGTCACACGTAGTGTCCAGTCCAGCCTTATTTCCATCACTCTAATGACCTCCAAGGATATGCCTCGTGAAATTTACCTTGAGGATGTGATTGAACAGGTTGTCCAGGTTACCCGCTTCCAGCTCTCAAACTGCATTTACCCCGAATACGATCCGGCATATCGAGTCGAAAATACAGCAAAAGGTCAGGATACTAGAGACCTGCATGCATTAATTATTCCACTTTCCTGCCAACTTCTAACGTTCTCTACTAACAGGCTTTTTTGGTTATTTGTAGATAATCAGAACAGCATCAAATCGAGGCGCGCTCGTGAACGGGACATCCACAAATCGACGGCTATTGTGCATCTCTACTATCGCTTGGTAGAGATTGTTTCCAGTCTGGCCGAACTTGTTAATATGCAACGGCTAACAGACAGTTTGGTTTTGGCTCTCTCCTCGCTTGGTGTCTCGGCCTTCTTTGTGGAAAATGTAACTGAACTGCAATTGGCAGCGCTGAAGCTTGTGACTGGAATATTCTCACAGTATGAAGCCCATCGAAACTTGATTGTTGAAGATATTATAGCAAGTATTGCGCGGCTTCCTTCCAGCAAGAAAAACCTACGTGCATACCGGTAAGCCCTACACCGTGATGCATATGTCTGTTCTACGCCCCTTTTACAACATGTAGCCAACTGCCCCTTCTCTGCATCTCCCTTCAATGGTAATTTATTAAAAGACATAACAATGACAGAAATATCTAGGGGCCTTTTACTTAGGTGAGGTTGTGACATTAATTACCACAGACCTACTACAAAGTTGCCTCACCTACGAAAAACTTATCTATTGTTGGAAATTTTTCGACCATGTGTAGATTTTCGAATTTGTTCTCCGTAAGCGACGCAGCTTCGTTTAACTTAACCTCAATTACGTCTAAAAAAAATTTTTTGCTTGAAAGCAAAGGTTATTTCAGCTTTAATAACATTTGATCCGCTATTTTTGAGACGCTTGCACGCCTTTTCATGTAATCCCATGTCCACAGGTTTTTTAATACTGGAATCCAAATTGGTTGCGCTATTTTGTGAAACCTGGAAGAGTACTTCCTGCCCCGCCATTCTGCTCTTTCAAGAGGACGTAATTTCCAACATAACATGTTTCGCAATAGATATTTTTGTGCCAATTTTCTAGTAAACACACACTACCTAAGCTGAGCTTTGTAACTTGTACACTTGCGCGCGTGACTAGAATGGTTCTCGACAACAGTAAACAAGCTACTGTGTATGAATGACATGCCCACAAGTATTTATAACCTTTTAAGCAATCTTTGCAAATACAGTGTTTGCTGAATTTATCTTCCACACCTACCAATTCAATCGGTTAGCGGCTGATGAGGGTTCACCCGTCGCAAACGGCGACATTTAGCGCAAGCCCGTGCAGCGAGTGCAGCTATGGTAACTTGCACAGCATCCACCATACTCTTTCTCCCCTATTTTGCTGCAACATGTCTTCTCTATGCATCCTGTGATTAACAGCTTGCAAACTGCACAAACTGTCTATGAAAATTTCTTTATACTCCTTTTGTGGTTGTTAATAATGACAGCTGACTACCTCTATCTGAGTGCGGAGTTCATACTACACAATAATTAAGCACTCCCACCTGGAATTAAGTAGGTAGTATTCTTAAGTTACACTAAAACCCATTGCAACCAATGTCCCTATCAGTATAACTGTACCCTGTCCATTTTAGACTGAATTCCGAGGAGAGTATTCAAATGTTCACAGCCCTGGCTCTGCTCCTCGTTCAGTCAGTCATTGAACTGCCCGGTCGTCCTACCGATAACAAGGCCCCTGCGGCAAATGCGGACGAAATAAGCACGGCCGCTGCGGCCAACAATCCGGACTCCTCTAGGGCTAAACCGCCCCGACCGGATGATGAATTGCTGGTTACTTCCTCCTACCAGAGGGCTTTACGCACAGCCCATTCCTTCCTAGCTGTCTTCCTGAAAAAGTCCACTACCCGTGGAGAGGACGACTACCGTATTATTTTTGAGAATTTTGTCAATGATCTACTCCTCACAGTGAATAAGCCCGAGTGGCCTGCGGCCGAAGTAATGCTCAGCCTACTGGGTAGTCTTTTGGTTCAACAGTTCAACAACAAGTCCCTCGATCAAGCCATTCGTGTTACCAGTGTGGACTACTTGGGCACAGTTGCCTCCACTCTACGCCGTGATGCTGTTACAAGTCAGCTAAAGGAGTACGACATTGACATAATAATTAAGGAGTTAATCGACGGTAACCAGTCCGATTCGGAGGAGGAGGAGGAAGAGAGTTCTGAGACAGAGACCGCCGAAGCGAAGGCTGAGGTGGAAGAGGGGAAGAAAAAGGCAAAGAAGGAAACAGAAGAAGAGGTAGAGAAGAAAGAAAACAAAGATGAGATCAAGGAGAATGGCCTGGCACCCGAGGCAAAAGACTGCAAACTAGAGCCCGCTGACGAGGAGGCCGCCAAAAAGACGGATGATGGCGAAAAGGGCGATATTCAGGAGCCATCTACCGAAGTTGTCGTATACCTAGATGAGGTCAAGAAGAAAGCTGTCGCCAATGGTCGAAGGCATAAACGGAAGTCAGCTCTGGCGAACTCGACCAGCACCTCCGCAGCCGATCCAGTCCCTAGTGCCCCCGCTGAAATGGATCGTATCCTGGTCCTTCGTGATGCGATGCTGGACTACCTGCTGGAGGATGAGGCCAACCCTGTTGCCTTGGTCAGTAATCCGTTCTTTTTCCTTTAATACGCCTCTTTGTATGGCGACCTAGCTTCCTGATCTGCGTGTACCTTAACTGTACCGTTGGCTTCATGATACTGTAGTGTGAAAAGGGGACTCGTCGGCCTTTTTCTAAACCTGATTATGAAAGTGCGTTGCTATTGCTTCGTTACGTTCTTTTTGTGCATTTTTAGCGCTGCTTGGTTGTCACATAGAATCGCTTATATGAGTGCGTATTACAAAGGGGTCTCCGAAAGTTTAGAGCCCCAGGTATTAGATGTGATAGTTTCTTTGTCGAGCAACGAAGAATTCGATTGCTCAATATACGCTTTCGTCCCTATCCTTCAACACTCATTGCATTTCCATAACTAGACTACAACCAAGTGCCTAAGTAGGCTTAAGTACTGGCTTGGCATAAGAATCCTGTTGTCATAATGCCGTGCATATCCGGATTCTCCAGTTGACTGATGAATTTTGTCTACTGGCATTTCAATTCCGTCAGAGCTGTCATAAGGCCGTATCTAAAAAAGAAAAATTACAGCCCGACTTTCTACTTCTAAGATAGTTGATAGTTTTTTTATATTATAAACTCCTACTTAACGAGTTAACATCTCCAAGATTGTCACAATTGCTCTAATTAAGAAAGGCCGCACAAAAACGTTTATTAATTTCCCCGTTGTGTACCTATGGTATAAACGAGTGGGCATGGCTGTATGAAGAGGACTCCCCTTGAAACACTCGACTGTGATGCTCAACTACAGTCACTGGTTCCTTTGTATCACCTTCCCAACTTTTAGTTGATTTCTGACATACATATGCATATATATTTACGTCGACTTTTGTTATTCATTCTACCACTCAGCCTTGCGTGGTTCGATAATTACAATTCAGAGCCCCTGGTAGCCTCTAATTTTTGACCCGAAATTGATCAAAATTATATTTCCGTATTTTCCTTTTTGTCATAATTTATAACGTGCGGAAAACACTCGAGATTAAGAGGTAATATCGCTATAAAAAATGACTCACTGCTTATTTCTGATCCCAGTTATTGGCTCCTTTAATAGAAAGATCCCTACACTTTTTGCTTATCACTTCTTCCACAAAACTAGTAACCATTAGTCTCATTCTCGTTTAGATCAAGTTTATTCGATCGGATCCGTCAGCTGATGTGCTCTAGATCAAAGAGAATGTGATCTCGTGATTTAAAGATATCTGCGCATTTTTTTCGTTAGTAGTACTTTTTAACGTACTCTGCTCCTCATTCCTCATTTTCGTACACCAGACGATAGAAACTTATATTTTAGCGTTTGGTTTATGGTCCTTTATCTTAGCCTATTTTGTGTCCCATTAAAACTCCAGTACGCCTGCAAGTTCTACATGGCACAGTGGCTAGAGGACTGTTCTAAGGAGGTGGAGCGTGCTCAACGCCTGGCAAACGCCTCGGAATCGGAGACCGGGGAGACCGCAGAGATGCAAGCCGCTTCGGCTGCACCCCAGCCAAGCGGTAGACGGGGTTCTCGAAAGGCGCCACCACCAGCAGTACCCACTCCCCTCTCCGCAACCGATCTTGCCGAACAGCGTCGTCAATACCTGATGGATCGTTTGCGTGATGATCCCGCCAACTGGCGTCTGCGTTGTCGAGCCAAGGGCAACCGACTGGGCGGCTCATCGGGTACGGGGACAGCAGGCAGCAACCCCTTCTCACGCCAGTCGGAAAAGTTGCGTGTCCTGTTTAAGGGCACCATTGACTACGAGGATGCCTATCTAATCTGCCGTTATCTAGCTAGTTTGCGGCCATTTTCACAGAGCTTTGATGTCTACCTCTCTCAAATATGCAAGGTCAGTTCACTAGTTAGTGTCCATCTTTTTCTTTCGCATTAACACTTCAAAACCTTCTCCCTCCTTAAACATCTGATTTGAAGTGCCTCAACTTAGGCGCCACCTCCTAGGACTGGCTGATTAAAGTTGGCCAACCGTGGCACTAACCAGCGACTGCAACTGGTTGTTCAAATCAGTAGTACTTCTTCACTCGTTACTTCTCCTTACAATGTAACCGTGAACCGTGACTCTGAATCCAACCTTCAGAGCAGAACAGAAGGTCAGCTCGTGTTCTGCGCAGAAAGTATACCTAGCCAAGTAGTATTGGAATCCTTGTGCTGAATACAAATAGTTAACAAGAGGCAAGCAAAGGACATACCTCAGAAGTAATCGGAAGCAGTTTTAATTCCAAGTTTTCCTGTCGCATACCTAAAGCCAGGTGTCTACACACATTTGTCTCAAACCTGAAAGGTAACTGCCCTCAAAGTTTCTTATTAAAACGCTTTCTAAAACTGGTTCAACTATGTGGAGTCATGATTTGTTTTAAAGTCCACACACTACCCTTAGCACAACCGCTACCCCGATCTAAGCCGAATCATGCTTATTCATGTCTGGTGAGATCCGTCCCCAATCTAATCAACTTTTTTCTCGCCCTCTCCTACAGCTCCTTAGTGAGTCTTCCGTCGCTGTGCGCACAAAGGCATTGCGATGCCTCTCCGCTGTGGTCGAAGCTGATCCGGGTGTGCTTGCGCGTTGTGATATCGAATTGGCTGTTCGCTCGCGCCTGCACGACTCCTCAACTTCCGTGCGCGAGGCAGCTGTGGACCTGCTGGGTCGCTTCCTCGTCTGTCGACCCGAGCTCACAGCTCAGTACTACCCCATGCTCTCGGATCGCATTCGTGACACGGGTGTGTCCGTGCGCAAGCGTGTGATTCGCATCCTCCGCGATATCTGCGTTGAGCAACCCGACTTTCCCCGTATTGCAGACATCTGCGTGATGATAATTCGTCGCGTCAAGGACGAAGAAAGTGTCAAGGTAAGTGTGCTCGTGTGTGAAGCAGCCTGCGCCCACTGCACCGGTTTCCCTGACCTCTTCAGTCCTGTCTATGTACAGTTGCTACTTTGCAAGGAAGTGGTTTTCGAGTTGGCGAGTTTACTGTAACGTTAAGTGAATAGCAGTGGTGGTAATTCCTTGTACTTGATACGGCTGCGATCACGACTGACAGGGCCGGCCTAGATGATGTTCCAGATGGTACTTCTCCACGCGTGACAATCCGTGGCAGCAGACCTAAAGAGCTCTACCCGGTCTCTTCTCCGGCACCGGAGACCGAATGCCGAAGGTTCAAGAACAACTTCCATGTCCTGACGGACTGAGTTGATCCAGGTTTTGAGCTAACCCTTCCCTTTGACTGCTCCAATTGTGTAGCAGTTTCGCTTCGAGGGCAGTAACACTGAGCTAATGAGGTTGACAACGATGAACGTGTCCAAACCGCTCCAGTTGTCTTTGTTAGATAGCCTAGGATACTCTTACGATGCTGTCGCAGCGACTGCGCCTCGTCTCATATGTATTTACTTGTACTTGTAACGGCATTCCAATCTGGCGGGTTGAACCGGCATCAGTTTTGACGTTGATTGCATCACGAATCACTGTCCAGGCGCGTCGATCTTGCGCCTGTTCACACGAGAGCGCCATCCATTCACGGTTTCACCGGCGTAGGCCGTAGACGCATGGGCCGGAAACGGACGACAGATCCTGCTTGACCGTTGTTGTCCAAGTTTTCAGTTGCCCGCCGCGAAGTTTGTGCCAGATGGGGGGAGGCGTCGCTGCAAGCAGGTCACGAATCAGCACACCATCATCACGCCGGGACGCATACCCGAACCACCGAAGTCGTCAGAGGGCACAGCCTCACTGTCCCATATCTTGGCAAATATTTGTTGTAGCCAGGGCCTAATAACCTCGGGTGCACATTTGAAGAGCTCCGGCGGGAGGTCATCCTCACCAGGGGCCTTGTTGTTGCGTAGCCTCAAGAGAATGGAGACAACTTCCTCTACACTGGGTGGCTCCGTGTTGCGCTCATACAGATGGTGAGGATCGTCCGCATTGGGCGACAGGTCAGACATCACAGGGGGATTATGGTTAAGGTGTTCACAGAAATGCTCGCGCCATCTCTCTAACCGGTCATCGGTCTTAGTGATGACAGCACCGTTGCGATCCAGTAAAGTCTTATATGAGACAAAGTCGGCGTACTTAACTTGAAGTATGTTCCTTGAGCAGTAGTTGTCAGATACCTTCCACGCGCATAGCCCAGCATTTTCGGCCGTAGAGAAGTGCAGACCACAGAGATGCATGTTACACGCGAACCTTCTCGGCATTAGAAATATCGTGTCGGGTCCATGGACCTTTTATAGGAATTGAGAAACTTCTACAAATTGCATCGATTCGGGAGATATTGTCATCCTTACTCTGACCATTCGGTAGCAACCTCGCCTCGGGTTACTTAAAACCTGCTTCTCTAAACTGACAGTCAATCTCGGGAGGCGCCTTCCAGTTAAAATTCACCGACTTACCTGCGCCTTGTAGTTCAAAAAGCAGGCTCTAGTACTTATGAATAAATTCTTCTGTGTGGTACTGTGGTGCTTTAATCCACAGCCCTACACCGGTGTCACGGGCTCTCTGAGTCAACAAAAATGGTCAGAGGGGCTTCAATTTCACCACTTATAACAAAATAACTCGCATGTAGCCTCTTGCGACTTCACTTTATTGCGCTTTTCGAGTACCACTTAATTTGCCTGTGCATCTGAAATGTCGAAAAAATCTATAGCTAACTAGCTATGTGTACCAAAATGTGTCCCATAAAATCCTTCTGCGATATTTCAGCGAGTTTCGTCACCGAGGACGTAGACTGGATGCCGTATAGGATGGTCGTATAGATGACTATGCAAGTTTTCTTCATATATTTAGGAACACTTCACAATATCTAGCAGGCCCTTTATAAAATGATGGCGTAATTGCAATTCAACCTTCAATTTACCATTGAAAGCTATCCGGAACACAGTGATACCCATTTTATGAGTAAAATTGTTAATTTTGCTCCGTTATCTCGAGTTTGACTTGAACTAATCAAATCGTGACTTGAAAGGTTGGGAACTGTTGAAACAGCTTGGTTGTAATAGCTCCTTGATAGGGTCTTTGTGACAACTTTTGTTCCGTGATTTGTGGCTCTCCCACTTCTCGTTGAGATATTATCCATGTGAAATAGGGACTAGCAAGTAAATATGCGTTGTTTAAGTCTGCTCGTCAGTTCAATCGCGCCCATCCCGTCTTGGTTTTCTCCCTTGTGCATGGGTTGGGTTGTAGAAAATGCAGTGAGAAAAATGCCTTAAGATCCTACTTTGGTGGATAAATTCATTCCAAAACCCTCGTTGCTCTCCTTTGACATTAACGGTTCCCGTCACTAGTGATCAACAACGGTTATACTTGTATTATGATACTTTTGTCTTGCGTGATTAACCTGGAATTCATTTTAACTTCTAGAAACTGGTCAATGAGGTGTTCCAAACCTTGTGGTTCACGCCCGTGCGCGAAAAGGAGTCGGTGAAGTTGTTGCGAAAAGTCATGAACATAACGGACGTGGTCGCAGCCTCCAAAGAGACAGGCTATGAGTGGTTTGAGCAGTTTCTGGAGAGCGTAAGTGTCTTGTTTTGCTGACAAGGTGATTACTTTCCATGTCTCCTTCGAATTCTCTGCTAGAAGCTGTTTTCTATTAAGGCTTTGCCGTGGGTTCTGTCGTTCTTGTGGTTTATCACCCTGTCCGTGTGTGCCCACCGTTACTGACGTGTGAGGATGCCCCCTAAAACGGGCTACGCAGTACGTGCGCCGAAGGAAAACGGAGGCCAGCTGAGGGCATGGGAAAGTAGAACGACTGTTTCCGGCATATTAGCCGTCATCGGCTAGCCATATCCAACTCAACCGGAGGGCTTTACAAATTGAGTCGCCATTTTTTTTCATCCTCCACTCGGGTATACATTTTCTTATATATACCTCGGTTCTCATACTGCGCCCATTATAAACCGACTTTGATCCCTCCTTGTTTATTTGAACTGTAACGAGGTTATGTGTGCACATGGTCACGCTGTTTTGACAGCAGTCTAATTTTGCCTATTTTTAACGACGCTTTCAAGGGCATTTATCTAAGATATCGAAAATTGCAGTCATTAGCGATTATGGATTGCTTTTGATTTCCTGGTGTTGCGAGTTTGTGCGCCTAATTGCATGCCTTTTGTACGGAGGATGTTTTTTGCTGAAAGTTTTGGAACGATATTTTCACAATGAAGCGTCCCTCTCTTTCTTGTGCATCACCCGAGGCTCGAACCCGCCACCACAGCTCAGTGATAAGAGCGTTGGACTTCTAATCAGCAGACTGGGGGGTTCTTGCCTCTGGTGGTGCACCACGTAGGATTGGATATGACTGGCTGATGACGGCTAATGAGTGAAAATCGACAGTTACAGCCTGCCTTGCCTTTGTCGGTAGTGCCATCATGCTAATATCCTTAGTGTCTGTGCGGCTCAGGACGAGACTCAAGAGTGAATGTCCATTTACCATTATCGATTCGAGAAAGTTGTTTTAGAATATTTCGCATGTTTATCTCGGTAGTTTCGAGGGCCTTTTATGGATTATGTACCCTTCACGTTAGCCCATTCCACTGTCTCTAAAGTGAATTGGTGTACGGGATGTTACATGTTTGTTGGCGAATGCGTTGCCTTGTCCGCACCTACTTCGGCTAGGCTTCCTTTTGAATATTCTGTGAGTCAATAGTTATGTTATAAAAACTGGCATAATATTTTGGAATTAGCAGTTACCTTCATTTTTCCTAAGTAGCGGAGTGAATTGCCCAGAACCCAGTTTTTTTGCCGGTTGCCTGTAAAAAAGACGGTTTTGATTCATTTTATTACAGTTGCTCAGCAAAGAGGAGGGTGAGAAAATCCGACCGGTTGAAAAAGCCTGCGTGCAAATCGTAGAGTGCCTTGTGCAAAACATCATGCGTCTTGAGGAAATCCCAGGGCAGACGAATCGCCTGGTTGCCTGTTTGGCCACACTTCACCTCTTTACCAAAATCAGACCTCAGTTGATGGTGAAACACGCTATGCTCATCCAGCCCTACCTCTCGATTCGTGGCCATGGCACCTCGGACGCTCACATACTGCACTACGTGGCGCGAATCCTGGAGGTTACGGTACCCCTGCTGGAGCACCCCAGCGAGACTTTTCTGGCCCAGCTGGAGGAGGACATGGTGCGACTGACCCTCCGACAGGGCAAGATTGTCCTCGAGTCCTGTGTTGCCTGTCTTGGCGCTGTGGTCAACCAGGTTTCAAAGAATTACAGCCTTACTCGTGATTGCTTTTCGCGTTTCTTCAATGCTTTGGTTCGCTTCAAGGATGATTTAACGGCCGAACCGGAAAAACCTATCTCCCCTCAGATACGACCATCCATTCTGCGCGCATTGTTCACTGTTGGACTTCTCTGCAAACACTTCGACCCCAACGTGTTTCAACGAGGCTCGCAGGTAGGTTATTTATCACAATGTCTTCACATCTCCAGTACTAAGTCACCTTATGGGGACTGTTGACGTTCCTTCGTAGAATGCGACAACTGCCCTGTAAAACTTAATTAAGTGAACTCTGTCTACTCACAACTTGAAAGTACGTTGTTAATCGACTACTATTTATTTGACAGCCGAAAATTCTCGACCAGGTGTTCGACACACTCATGTTCTTTTCTGAACAATTGAAAACTGATTTGGAGATGCGCAAGAAGGCCCTAGCAGGATTGGGATTCCTGTGCACCCGTCACCATGAGCTGCTCTGCGGACCCAGGCTGTGTAACTTCTATCACCAGTTGCTGCAATCACCTCACCCGCCGCCTCAAGCTACCGCTTCTACGACTAATCCCCATTCTCGTCCCCAGTCTGACGGTTCAGTGGAACTCAAGAACTTGGTGCTGGAGAATCTACTGCACTTTTTCTTGGAGGAAGAGCGCAGAATGTTGGAAGCTGACGCCAAGTGTGAGTTTAGCCGTTTCAGTGTCTTGGTTCTTTTAGCCTTCCAGCATTAGTCATTCTGCCCTTCGTTTTTATTCGTTTACCAGAGTGCTTCTGTGTAATGCCACCATTTGTTATTATCCCTTTCTATGGTAAAGCGCTGCCCTTGTCCTATTTATTTCTTTCAGGGAAAGCAACTTGGTGTTGCAGGTATACTCACCGAGTTTTTTTTTTCAAGACAATTCATTTTTGGTCCGAGTCCTCTGAGTTTTTGAAGGCAGTCCACAGTTTGGATGATTTCTTGTTTCGGTTGGATTTTGTAGCCACGAATTCTCGATTTAACTGTTTTGTTTGCCTCCAGTGCTATTTCTTGCCGTGACTATGACCGTTGCTTCTCAATTCCTTCTCTCCTTCAGGGAAGGCCAACCACAAAGAAGAGTCTCTCAAGATCATGGGTGACGTGGCCTCTGGCACCGGTAGCTATGTCGCTCAGGCCTATCTAAAGGACATTATGGAATCCTTCTTCTCCCCCTCACCCTCCGTGCGTCTCACGTCGCTCTCCGTGATCACTACAATTCTGCGCCAGGGTCTGATTCATCCTGTACAAACAGTGCCCTACCTCATCGCTACTCAGACTGATTATGATCCGAACGTGCGTTTCAAAGCAGAAACCCAGCTTCAAGAGATTGACAATAAATTTCCCGGCTTTATAAGTGTGAGTCGTTTCTGCCTCCATGTCCCCTCTTTTCTCTCGCCATGCACCCTTAAGTAAACTAAGGGCATCGAAGGGTCGTTGTAGAACATTTCATCATCTTGCTAACCAACTGTCACGTAATAAAGTAGATCCTATGGTCACGCCGGTCGCAGAATCGCTTTGTGCAGTCGTTATGCCAGTATCTTTTTTTAAATCGTGTCGCTGTAAAAGTGACAGTCTGGATGATAAATAGCCACCCGCACGCCTGCTCTGCAAGCTGTTTTCCCAATGTTTTACTGCATTCTTTGTATCTAAACTGACAATGGCCTTGGGGTTTTCGCTGTTCTACCTGCAGTTACTACGTAAAGGCGGTGCCTAACATGTAGCACAGGTAGCCAGGTAGTGCGATATTCAGTAGTAATTTTCAATGCTGCTTGTGTATCGAGTTGGCGGCAGTCACCGCGTTGCTTCAGCTTGCTGAGGCTGGTGGCGGACATCATCGAGAACGACGGTCAAACTGTGGGTGATTTTCAATCCTCTTCGTGTGTCCGATTTTCATATTGTATTAAGGCATAGCAGGAATAAATCGTAGGGCCGCCCGATAACAAAAGTTTCCCAGCTGGCTGGCTAGTAGCCCTTGTTGGATCAGTAGCCCCGCCGGGTTGGCCTCAATCCCGTCGGCGAGGAGGAGGAGTCGGAGCAGCATGGTCGGCAGGGGCTGCTCTGTCATCAAAAACACAGATGGAGAGGAGGAGAGATAGATCCAACGTAGGGAGGTTTGGTGTAACAGACCTGAGCCGCCGTGAGGGCGGGTGGGAACACGACGGAGACGCGTGTGTTGTGGTTCCCAAGCCGAAGTGTGTGACGCAATTCGTAGGTAGATGATAAATACTTGATCAAAGGTCATGTACTGCGTGGTAACTGCGCCGTAGGAAATATACTGAAGCCGCTTGCAACTGTTTTATTGAACTAAAAATATGACTGAAGGACACGCGAAAAGGACAAAAAACCAGGAGAATCACCTATTAACCAACACAACACAAGTCTATAACCTATAACACGATTAAAATAACTCCTATTACCATTCAGTTCAGTTTTTTGGCGGTCCTAAGGTTTATCCCTACCCAAAGCGTATTCTGCTAACGTTTCTGTTGCAACCAAACTCAGCGGAGCTTCATGTTTAATGAGCTGTGTTGGCTGCAGACTGCATCTCTGAGAGCCTTCTTCCTCCACGAAATCGACGCGCAGAGCCCGGACATTCTCCTCGCCCTGTTTGCTCTAACGCTCTGCCGCTTTTTATTGTAGATGAGAGCAACACAGGGCGTCTGCATGTCTTTCCGCCTTCAAGCCGTGTTGCATGCCTCGGGCTATCTGCATAAGGCTGATGCTCGGCTGGACGAAGCGGCAGCTGCCGCGGCCGCCACCAGCGCAAACACCTCAGAAGCCACCAGTGCCACCTGTACACCGCAACAGACCCCTCAGAAGGCGGCCCCTGTCTCTGCTTCCTCTACGAGACGGTCAACCCGCCACAGCCAGCAGCAGCAGTCCGAGTCAGAGAACCTTTCTCAGGAGACTGCACCACCACCGCCGCCGCCTGCAGCGGTGCCCGACTCCGCAGGCAGAGCTCCCAGCGCCGCGGCGGCGCCCCCCGTCGTCATTGACTACGGCGCCATTCGCGGTTCCCGCAATGTGGACAGCGACATTCCCTCCGCCCTCAACTCCCAACTCTACTCGATGCTGCGAGGCAATCGTGGTCAGCGGCGCTCCTTCCTGAATGGCCTCTTAGCCCTCTTTGATGACTCGCAGGTGGGCACTTCCTACTTCAACCGATTGTTCTCTTCTTTCTTGTCTGGACCTTAAAGTCTCCATTGCAGCCGCGCGTCAAGTGTTACTACCCTTAATAATCCATTTTATCCAACTGTGTCCGGGATATGGTTGGCACAATTGAAGTTTTTGTTTGTGTCAGGTCTCTGCGTTATGCATTCAAGTCAAAGCTTGAAAATTCGATTTCTTCCCATTTTATGGCATATTGGGCGCATACAAACAATCAGAAGCCTTTTCTGTTGATGGACTCTAACCGCTCACCTTGCGCCGAAAGCTTGCGAATCGCCGGTTTTAATCCATCTCACAAGAGACTTCCTGACCATATGACTTTCACACTAGCCCTATACGGCGTTAGCAGCTCTTTCGATCGGGGAAATTACGGATTCTGTCAAGTTCAATATTTTTTTCAATATTGGCCTTGCAATTCTTATGTCACTTATTAATTATGACAAGTTCTGATTAAATTGAAAAACGCTCTCGATTTTTGCATCTAGTATAACCAGGTTTACCTCCACCCAAGTAGCGTTTATGGCTGTTCGTACTGATCATCTGATGTGCATGGATTGCCTTTGGTCCCAAGTCTGTGGGCCTGTGTTAGAGCCCCTGGGAATCACAGGCAGTCTAGCGGTAGTTGCTAAGACGGAGGAACTTGGTTTGACAAGAATTTATCGTAGGGCCGTCTATTGGCAAAATTCTTTCACCCCAAGTTTCTTACTGAATTCTTGGTTAAAGGCAAGTGCAGTGTTTGCGCCCACCAAGAGCCGTATAGCTGCGTGATAACTACGCAATAGCAAAAAATGCCTGCACTTGTTTTACTGAACTAAACGTATATGTGAAAAGATTGTGCAAGGAATGAAACGACTGAAGGGAAAGCCTAGAAAGCTATTGGAATCACTGTTAAGGAAATCTACGAAGTGTAAATTCAGCCTATTGAATATTTGCAAGTAGTCTTTTTATTGTAAAGCTTCTTTTCCCTGGTGAAAATTTGAACACTGTATAAACAGCAAAATTTAATGGATCCATAAATTTCGAGAGGGCTCTTCAGTTGCCACCCCTCATTGCATAACGGGAATGAACGTTAGAGAAAACACACAACTGAATTCATACAGAAAAAATCGATAAAAACCGGCAAGGTCACTGTACACGGCCAAGAGGCATTCGATAAAGCTGAAAGTTAAACGCTGTAGACAGCAAAAACTGGAGAAAAAAACGTCTAGGCAAAACGAAAGAAAATTTGGGGAGGGGGGGATGTGTAAACAAGGAGCCAGTATTACCAAGGAAGAGTTAGGTTAACTACATGCTCCAATTGTTTACATAGGTCGGGTTTAAACCGCCTTATGTACGCTGCCTCCAGGTAGCGTAAGGTGCGAGTTGTTCGTGCTTGAACAAGTACTCGGAAGGAGGTTTTAGGGTCCACGGAGTGGCCCGTATCTAGCAAGTGCTCAGTAATTGACGAGTGAGGTGTTCGTTTTTCTTGCTTCAACAACCAGCTAGGTAAGTGTTCCTTTGCTCTGGTGGCCAATTGCCTTTGCGTTCGCCCTATGTACTTGCATCCACAAGTGCATGTAAATTCATAAACACAGTTTGAAGTGGCGTGCATCGGCAAGGCATCCTTCGCACGAGGAATCGGTAAAAGCTTTGTTTGATTGCAAATTGTAAGCTAAGCGGCATAATATGTCCTGTGAATGGCATTAATGAGTCGTCTTTTGATGGTATTGAAAACTTTGTCACCTTTAAACGGCAAAGATATGAAAACGGGCTTCTTCGGAACTATCTGTTCCGTCATTTTAGGCCGTAATGGTTTTTTATATTTGTCAATAAACTGTGTTGGGTATCCACGCTTCTGCAGAGTTACTTTGAGTTTAGTTATTTCATCTTCCAATGTATCCACAGAACAGATTTTTCTCGTTCTCTGGAAGAGAGTGCATACCAAGTTTCGTTTCCATTGAATGGGCACAAAACTCAAATAATGCAAGTACTGTCCTTTCCACGTATTCTTATGGTAGACAGTTCGTGTGATGGAGCCATCTTTCTTTCTTGACATGTGAACATCGAGGAAAGAAAGCTGGTTATCCCGTTCATGTTCCATGGTAAATTTGATCTTGGGATGCAGGCTGTTCATTATAAGCAATAATTGTTCAGCTTCTTTGATGTTGTCTACGATCGCGAAGACGTCATCTACGTATCTTCTGTATAGGGTTATCTTGTTCAACTTTGTGGATACTTTTTCTTCTAGATGCCCCATAAATATGTCAGCAAAAGTTGGTCCCAGGGGACTTCCCATTGCTACTCCATCAATTTGTCGATATAGATGGCCATCAAATAGAAATTGCACATCTTTGGTACACAATCTTAATAAATCACGTAATATTTCAGGGGATAGGCGAGTTTCGGAAGAATAGGTGCAGATGATTTCAATAGTTTCATCTAGTGGCACGTTGGTGAATAATGATTCAACTCTACGACAAATCCCTACGCTTAATTTTTTAAATAGAACCTCTCACATATAAAACTACCGCCTGAATGCGTTCACCATTATGTTTAAACGTTTTTTTGAAGGATTGCTTATTGCCCCCAGCCGCCCGAAGATTTTGTGCTTCTGCGTTTAGCGCAGCTGGTCTGTCTTCTAACGTCGCCTCAAACACATCTTATTCTGTCTGATTTTCTGTCACAAACCCGATTTGATGGATGGCTTATTGTTGCTTCATTCTTTCCCCCCACCTAGCGTCTATCGCTGGCACGGCTTGTCTACGTAGCCGACAACCTAGCCTTCTTCCCCTACCAGAGCCAGGAGGAGCCCCTCTTTGTGATACACCACATCGATCTCACTGTCAGTATGAACGGTTCCACCCTGTTACAGTCTGTCCGTGAGGCCCTCTTTCCCGAGTTCAAGGCTGCCTTTGAGGCGGCAATGGCTGCCCAACAGGCTGCAGAGGCAGAATCCGCAGCTGGTGCTACCGCTGCTGCTTTTGGCGGCAGCAGCTCTGAAAACCAGGCCTCCTCTATGCCACAACAGACGGCCGGAGCAGAAGACCCGCAGACCCAGGCGGAAGGCTCCGCCACACCCGCATCGAAACCGTCACTTTTTAAGCCTGCCGCTTCGGCCTCCTCGTCCTCCTCTGCACTCAATGCCGGTCGTGAAGGTTTGTGACTGCTTGATTGGTTTTCTGATACTGACTTGGTGACCTGAAGTGGTGCTTTCCTTGTGCTTGGGACACACATGTTAGGCACGCTGCTCAGAAGGGAATTTTATAAGCTGCTCTGGTAATCCAAATCTTAACAGCCGTTATACTTTGTTTGACTGAACCGAACTGATTCCAGTTTGACAGTTACGCATGGTGTTAAACTGTTTCAAGCAGATATACTCCCTTTAATGGAACCGGACGATCTAGAATGATAAAGTTAACAACTATATCGGTCGTGCTTTCTCGGAGTAACATACACAAACGACCCTCCTCACTGTCCCCTACTGAGTTCCCATACACTGACATTTTATATCTCCGCACACACTTCGCTCTGCAGACTTTCTTTCAGAATTAAATTAATACACTGCGTTAATGTTCACGCCAGATTATTTTCTGACAATAAGCGCATGCTCACGCCTCCGCGCTTGTTTCTGTCTTTTCTTTGCAGCCACATCAAGTGCCACTTCACTCGCCTCGGTGTATGTAGACGAGGAGAACGAAGACGCCATGGTGACCCGTATCGTCTCCTCCGGGCCTGCCGGTTTCACCGCAGTTCAGAACGCGGTTCATGCCAGCCGAGCCTGCCTGCTGCTGCTAAACCTGAAGCAGTACTTGAAGGATGTGTACGGAATGACGGACAGGTAGGCTAAGGCCCTTTAACCAGGCTTTTTTGGGGGGAGTTGTTCCGGAGCCCTCAACACCTACGCGTGGAGTGCATGAAAAGTATCCACACCGGTCTTTCAGTGGACAGTCAGTGGACACATTTTGATATACCCCTTTTGTCCAGGAAAGATGATTTACGTGGCATTGTAATTTCGAACATCTTACGACACCGTCCCGTGGTATCTCATATAGGTCCGAATGTCGGTATTTGAGTGAACTTATTTTTGACTACCTACAAAAACTAGTCCCTAAAACATCGCTACTTAAGTAGTATTAATTTTCCATAGTAAAAGTGTGCTGTTAACTATCCTTATACCCCGATGATAGCCAATCACTTTGTAATTCAAAAAGGTCATCATACGGTTTGAAAAAGGGTCTATATGGTTTTTTATGACCGTACGAGGGCAATGTAAGGCGCGGCATATCTTTGCGCTTATTCCTGCGCCTCATGTCGTTTACAACACAGCCTACACGCATTGAAAAGTTTTACGATCACCTTATGATATGCTCTTGATGGCATAGAGGAACGCATGCAGTTGTACTTCTGGTTCAACATATTTCGACAATTGGAAAACCTTTTGAAGCCCAAATACGCACTTGCTCCGAGTATAAAATGCGAAAAGGACTTGATTTGTTGCCAAAAAGTCCAAAAGCGTCTTTCTGTTTTTTTTCGTTTTGTATCGAATATACTAGAATTAATGAAAGCATTGAAAATCAATAGCAATATCCAAAGTACAATAGATCATCGGGTGAAGAGCAGCCCCACCATCTACGAGCGTTTCAGGTAACGAGCGAATTAATAGCAGAAAATGTGTTTCGACTGATGAGCTTTCGCTCAGTTAGAAACTTGTCGTTACCGACGTGTGCCTGTGTCCGCCGTTGAGTCTTGAGTACATGGCCGTCTGCAGCCAATCAATGATGCAGTCTGATTGGTTAACTGTTGAAAGCTGAGCGTCTCACATGACAGGCTAGGTGCCGGAACGGATTAACTCGGTTAACTGAGATTCCACTGTACTTACGTATTACTTTTTATTGACTTTTAGTTTTGCAAGCCCTCGGCAAATCTGCATACCAACGCCGGAATCCTGGTGTATCCGATTCTGCTGCAAAATACTAAATATCAAACTTCCACTCAAGTTATCGCTTTGTAAAATATCCTAAGCTGTATTTTGCTGATGACTCTGATCCCTTCCTTCATTCTCACCCTCTAGCAAAGTTCAAAAGTACTCCCCTACGGACTCCTCAAAGTTGTGGGAAAAGCAACTGACGCGCCGGTGCGGCGTACGCTTCATGCCCACTCTCTGTCTCCGTTCGGCCGCGGAGGAGATTGCCAAAGAGGCGACCAGCGCGGTTGTACAACAGGCGGCTGTCACAGCTACGACGACGGCCTCTGAAGAGAAGCCAGCAGCAGCTGACTGCAGCGGTGGGCCCAATGGCTCTGCATCGGTGGATGAGCAGCAGCAGCAGCAGTCGTCGTCTGCAACCGTCTCCGCGCAGTCTGAGGAGACACAGGAAATCAGCCCAGAGGCTGCACGTGCTCTGGTCTTAGAATTCTTGGAGTTCCGCAAGCTCATCCTTTCCATTGATCCGCCCGACGAAGAGGACGCCCTAGATGCCTCCATGAATGCTGGCGAGGCTGGGCAGTCACTGCAGGCGGGTGATAACGCCACCGGTACGGACGACTGTAGTAAATGCTTTGAGTGCCTCCTTCACCATCTCAGAGTTTGTTTCCGACTTTTGTATTGAAAGTGACGCTCCTCAACTATCATCTCATGAACCTGTACGTTTGCGAAAAGTTGATGGGGTGGGGTTAAGTGACTTGATGAGTTGTGTTCGGAACGTCATTGTTTAGTGTATTTTGTGGTACTGTTGGGTTGACACACCTCAACTTCCCTTTCATATGCATTTGTGATCTCTAAAAAGTGTTCGTTATTTGCTATTAAGGTGGGTTTTGAGAATACTTTAATTCATACATAGGGGGTATAAAAGCGTAATGGGTAGTGACAAATGAAGAACAGAAAATCCTGAGAAACAGTTAAAGCACCTTGGACTAGTCGAATTTAGTCAGGTAGTAATTTGAGCGTACCCTCAGGACGTCTATCATGTGCAGGAGAAGGAAGCAGGACTAGCAATTGTACCCCCCGGTCCATGTGGCACACTTCATCCTTGGATTATTTCGTTTTTTTAGACACGGTACCGACGCGTCTCCCTCCGGGCCGCACGCTCGTCCCCCAGACGCATGGAAAGTCATCCGACGAGGAGGATGAGAACTCCGATGATTCAAATGTAAGTCTTTTGCCTTCACTAGGGTGTGGCAAGTAGGAGACTATTCTTTTTACTGCCCCTGTTTTATGAACCGTTTTTCATCATGGCCCGTTTCATATCAGCATCCATGGCAGACAAGGCTGGCCAGGGAACGACGGAAGCCTCGCCTCTGTTTGTCTCTAGACTTGTTCAACATCAGGCAGAACCTTCAAAACCAGAAGCGCGAGGGGCCGTGCTTGCACAGAAGTTCTGTCTGTCAAGCTACTATAACATGCCTTCTTGTGCAGTTCCGAAAATATAGCGGAACACTGCTGTTCAGGATGCTCGTTTCCCTTACTTTTCGGATGATCGTCTCGATCCGCCATAAATTACCTTCTGTTATTAAAAAAACTGGATTGAGCAAGAGCCCTCTCTGTCTCACTTCTATCCCCATTGCCATAGTATCTAGGGCATTGCGAGCTGATACCCAAGCAGAGGTAATAATTATACTGCTTTAGTTTCCGTAAAAGTCAACCACTTCGCATTCTCCCCCAAGCTTCTGTTTTCAAAAACCCGTATCTTCTACACATCTCACGTCCACTGTCCACCAATCATAACCTGGCTAGATGCATACCTGGTGTACGCAGGTCATAGTAACGAATGTGACATCGCTGTATCTCTATAGTGACCTTAAAAGCCTTACAAAGCAGCGTCAATTCGATCGATGATGTCGTCTGTCCTATGTCCATTTGGCGGCAGCATGGCCCCGAGCTATTTAAAACTATCTGATTTCTCAACTTCACAGGAAGTAGACCCTCTCTTGGTCAACAATGCAGTTCGGAGATTTCCTTAGGCTGGCGCTAGCAGGGTGACATCGTCAGCACTATGGGTCAGTGGACGTCCCGGTGCAAATTCGATTCAGGTTAAGCCGTAAAAAGTCCTCATGGGAATCTAACTACTAACGCTGTTAAACGGGACTGAAGACTGTCATGCGTCAGACAGAATTCAAACATGACGTGACTGCTGTAGGATTCTGTTTGCCGTTATCCGTTACAAGGGCTGATAATGAAGGAATCAAATTCTGCAACCAGACCAACTACATAGGAATAGCGAATGCATCGTTGTTTCGATATGTGGTCGCCGACGCAACGCCTATCCAGAGGGCTGGATTTCCTGTGTTTGACCTGTCAATCGCGTAAGCTTAAAGTCCGTAAGAGGTATGACAGTCTCACCTAGCTTTACGTCAACTCCCATGCGACCGACGTTGATGCTGCATTTTCTATTTCCATTTTAGTTTTGGTTCTACTCAAAACCAGTTAGTTCCTCGCGTCAGTATCCGTTTCTTGCTCAGTGTGTCCCTGATGCGTAGTCTTTTGTTCGCACCTGATTTTTGTGATCTTTTTTTTACTTCTAGGCCGGTGGCGCTTCCAGACTGCTGTTGGCTCAGTCAGCACCTCAACGCCGCCGAGGAGCTGGTGGTAGTGCTCCTAGAAGTGCACGTGTCGCCCGACCCACGCCCACAAAGAGACGCAGTACTCGGCAAAAGCGATTGCGGGTAAGTGATACATTTAGCGTTTAGCAAACCTTCCCACCTGCCGGAGGTTATAGGCAGGAGTAAAGGGCATAGCATTCTCCAAATGCTTGCCAAATTCCACACGCTTTAGGCGGAACTCGGGTAGCCTTCTGCCTCTTCTACCCAAAGAAATGTAGTAATTTTGCATTTGTTAAAAGTATTTTATGAGAGCAAAGAGAGCCGGCAGGGCCCGTGACTTCTTATAAATCCTCCACTGAAATCTCTAGGCCTCTCCCTTGTTATTAATCGCCGTACCAGCGACGGCGGTGCCAGCGGTTATGATGCCGACTGGCATTATTAGTTAACCTATTCCGACATAACAACTTGCTCCACATTCCACCCCATCTCGCAGTCAATGTTTTTACTCTTAAAAGTACGGTTCTGCATCAGTTAAGTAAGTTAACCTTCTTGCCTAGTTAGAACTAGTATGAAACTTATGCTGCGTGTGTCAGCCAGTTTGCTTTAGCGTGAACGTTAATAGTTGCTACTAAGCATACTAGTGTGGTTATTCGTTTTGAGATGAACAGTATGTGCCCTTTCCTCCTGCGCCTTCTAGGTGGTGCTCTCCAGTGACGAGGACTCAGAGTCGCCCTTCGAATCCGAAGCATCTGACGCCGAATCCTCCTAGCAGTCGCCCTGAGGTCCACCATTCCCTCACCACCATCAACCCCGCGGGCTCTACTTCTTTGCAATCGATGCACCACTGCTGTCTGCCTCCAGCCCCACACGTCGGCCTTCGTCCTGTGTCCTCCTTCCCCACGCAGTTTCCTCTTTCCACACTACACTACGCACACCTACACACACAAACCGAACCGGCACTCTGTGTTATAGGACAACTAACTTCAGGTCTCGTAAATGGCAGCATCACCTTGCGCAACGCGGCAAGTACAGTTTCGCTTCCGATGGGAAAGAGCACAGAAATCCCGCTCCCACCAACCCCCCCCCCCGCTTAACTGGAGGCGCAGTACAGGCTTACTTATATAAACAGCCCTACATTAGCGCCTCTGTGTGTGCTAACTTGTATAGAGACTAACCAACAAGCACGGGCTTACCCCATTTGCCACGCTGCGCCACCCGATGAATGCTTTGAAACCGAACTACTGTAAATATCTATATATATATATACATATCGCTGAAGTGGGCCACCGGCGATCCCCGATCCAATCCGAACAGTTCGGTCTGGCCTTGCATGGGCGTGCATGCACTTTGTTGTATAACTTGCCCTTTTTTAAATTATCTGGCTTCTCTTTGGATTTTTTGCTCTGTTTTCGTTTGATTGTTTTCTTCTTCTAATCCCCTTTACCTCGGACAATGTCACCATCACCACCACCGTAACGAGGAACAGCCAACTACTGAGTGCAACGGTGTGCATCTGCCACCAGCCCGTTGATTCGGCGGGCGATGTATAAATATATTTGCCCTCCTCCTCCCCCCCTCCCTGCAGCAACCGAGTCAAGTTCTTGACGGCTTAGTGTCTACCTGCAACCTCCCACCCCCGGCACCCTTGTGGTCTACCCCCTCAGCAACCGCGGGCCTATTGAGTTTTTTTCCCTTCTCTCACTCCCTGACCTCTGTCGCGTACAATCACCGGCTGTCCTTCTAAGCGTCTATTTCCTGTACAAAAAAAGACGACTTGTTTTTTCTCGCTTCTCAATCCATTCTTTTAAATAAATAACGTAGGAAAAATAGATGTGTCCTACCCCTTATTTCGACAGTTCGTGTGCGGTGGCGTATTCTCTGGGAGTCTCCGGCTTCGACAAAGCACAGATCAGGCTAAATCACGAATTCGAGTTGCTTTGCGGTCGCGTGAAGCCGTCTAGACGATACTGTGGGAAGTAACAGTCACAAACCCTTCAGCCCTGTTTTGGGCTCTCAACAAACTGTTACTGAGAAATTGTCCTGTTTGAGTTGTTCCCAGTCGAGGTCCAGTCAGCCGCGTCACTGAACCAAGTTGCCGTCCCCTATGCTTGTTCCGGGAACGCTGTTCATCACAACTGATTCACCCGCTTACACGTTTGCGGACTCACGAATGATGGACTTCTAATGCAGTTCGTTGATGGCAGACTGCTGAGCGGAGTCAAACCACTCGGCACACAGAGCCCGAGATGTAACCCAGTTAAATTCAGTGTCGTTCTATTTGAGGGAGATGTAGGTAGGTTAGGTTTGAACTCCATAGTTGTACATGCGTGTTGTGGTATCGGGAAATAGTAGCTCAGCGTATTGCCGATGAGGTGAAACTTATTTAAAAACGATCAGAAGGTAAAATATATTCTTGGGATTTTTTAAAGCGAAAAAAGTCTCTTGAGGGACGGACATTACAGGAGTCACAGGTATTGTCACCGAAGTGCGGAAGATGTAGCCGGATACACCCTTGCCGGTTTCGGGGTCCGCCGACGAGGAAGCGAAAGCCCAGATCGTCGATATCCGCTGCGAAGAGGATCAAGAGAGAATTTTGAGGGACTGCGTGGACTATAGACGCAAGGTTCGGCAGATGTGATCGCTGATGCAGATAGTCAAGCAGGGAAGACTTTCGCCACCTACCCTCATGCTTTCTGTTGGTCAACCTGACGTCTTCGTCATTCATGACATTACATTCTGTATGATCTTAATATCGTATGAATCGATCGATAGGGTCGTTGACGCATATTTCGACTAGAAATCAGCTGAGGTAGTCAAGTCTGGCATATACAGACCCCGGGCGCATTGCTTCTCACACGTTCTCAGGTTAGCGTTGAAGCAGACAAGTTTGAGGACTGGATCATCGTTGAAAAATAATCCAACACAGCCTTCCCCTATCTTCATTAGCTTGCTCGCGTTTGAGGGTTCAGACTGTATGAATCGAGAGTGTTGTGCGGAGCGCGTGGTAGCACTACGTCAATCTCCGAAGTGAATGTGCCGTGCATTGTCTACGGGTAAGATAATTTTATCAGGGACTCAGTTCCTGCGGCGGCGGCGGCGTCTGCTATGACCTGTGAGGCATTCTGGCCAGGTCTCTGAGGTGGCCTCAACGAGTCTCTATCGTCTGCATCGGGGCGACGAATCGACTGGAGACGACAGCCTTAACTGACGGTAGACTTTGCGCGGGTATTACTGCACTATCTGCCATCATCTATAGTAGTTGTCTAGCCAAACTTAAGTAAGCCCAGACTGGTACTGCTACTTCTAATACAACTTACTAAAGTGTAGCTTAGTGATAGTATTTGATGGTACTATTACAGAATCTTTTGTAAGTCAGAAGTGACGCTGATTAAAGTCAGCACTAGGCTCAGATCCCCTCAATCCCGGCAAGAAGTGTAATAGTACTGCTGCTGGCCCTGATGCACCATTTGTCAGAAGTGGTGCGGGTTAAGCTAACGCTAGGACTTATATTCCCTTGGTCTCAACAAGGAGGGTGACTCTGGGTTTAACTATTTCGGGTAAGTGCATGCTGGGGGTCCTGAGCACAGCAACGTTTACCTTGGTTTCCGCACTCTTAACTCTATTCATCGGGCTGTGCACATTTCTACTAGGTACGGACTAAGATACTGTTGCTATAGGTACGTGTCTATGTTAAAAGTGCTCATTTCTAGTAATCATGCTTACTAGGCCAGTAGATAGTACTGCCTGTGTTTACTTTTTAAAGAGTCTCACCCAGTATGTACTCCCAATCTGTATGAGGTAATAGTGCTAAGCACTTGGATAATAATAGAGCGTTTGTAAAGTAATGCACAAGTCCTACCATGCCCGTATGTCGAGCAGTTTGCCGTCTGTAGACTATATTTACGCCCACCAGTATTTATTTGTAGTAGTACGACAATACAGTATCAGGTGGGTAGTAGGACAGTCTAAGTCAATGCACAAGAAAAGGGCAATAATAGTGATCTTGGTAGCATTGATGATGGTGGTAATACTATCACATCAGGGCTTTCCTTTGTTTTCGCCGGATACGGTAGTAATTCTATAGTTAGCCTGAAAACAGTAAATGGCACTATCTTGCGAGATAAAGGCATGGAAAAAGTTGAGCTAATCATGCAGAAAGCTGGTACCATGGGGCTGTGCGTCGTCTGGGGAAAGCTACACCCATTGACTACAAAAGCCAAGATGCTATGTTGGGTAATCGGGCTTTCTCAATACTAAATATAATCGCAGGATATTGACAGGCATTAGTCAGGCCATTTCCACTGTCATCCCTATCTGGAGCCGACTTCTTACATGTATATTTACGTGCTCGTTAGATCCAATGCGGTAACAGCTCCCTCTGGAAGAGACGAAGTACAATAGTTTACTATCACCACCATCACTAATATTGCACTATTCCTGCTGCACTTTATTGCCACACTGTTGTCCTTTAATACCCTACTTGTAGTCTACCTATTTAGACAGGTGATGTTCTGTAAACTCTTATCTGGAGCTAGGTATTGTAGACAGTCAAAAATAGTCTGGAAAAACGGCGAATGTGTCTTTCTTACGACCTAAACGCATTGTAAATCTTCAGCTATTATTAGATACACGTTAGTTTGACCCCTCGTTTTATTTTAATTCCAATATAGGTCTATGGCTGCATCCTAGGTTTAATTTTCCGACATGCACTTATAGGCCGTTTTGTAGTATACTTATTAGTGGCCTTCGCACGCATGATTGCTAGAATTAACATTCCTGACATTGGCATACTACTTTTAGCAGCAGTATCCTAGCCCTCGTAGTGTACACTTTAGGAAAAACTGGCACAGTTTTGGTGAATAGAGGCAGGAGGTTAGAAACCAGGGCAAGCATTAATGCGCTCCGAGCCTTAAAAATCTACTTTACTTGGACTAGCATAAATCCAGGTCCCAACCCCTATTTAAAATCGAGGGAATACGAGCTCAGCCCTGAGTCTAATCAGCGTCATTTCTGACCAATTCCTAGCGTCCGTAATAATATCAGCACTACTATCACTCAGCTACACTGCTAAAAAGTAGCAGTATAAATAAAAGTAGTACAATCAGATTCGGTCCCCTTCAGTCTGTCTAGATGCCTGCTAAAGGTCGCTAAGGTTAGATAGTGCACTAGTATCAGCGCAAAAGGCTACTGTCACTTAGAACTAAGTTAGGCGGTGTTTATGGCCTCCATTAGATAAAGCGGCCTACGCCTAATGCCTGCTCGGTCGTCTCGAATCTGTCTTGTCACCGATTCAAGCGGGTAAGGTTATCGCAAAGGTGTTAAGGCTAAGCCGGTTGAACCCTTACTACTGCCATCTTCCAAGCCCGGTTCCTAAGAAGAAGATAGAAGTCGTAGAAGCCAAGGTAGAAGGAGATTCAATTCTGTACAGAATAAATAGGAGAAGAGATAACAGAAGGGTTGACTCGGCCTGGCGTTGAGTTCAACCATCAACACCGTGGGAGAGCACTTTAGCGTCGCGTCCGCCTCAAGCCGAGGCGGAAGGCCGAGTAACTACAACGTCAGTCGCTGAAGACTTTTGTCTGTCTGATGGCCTTGACGTTGATTGGTGAACGCCAACGACAGACGCTAGTGGGGAGTCCCGGTCTCGCGCGATGGTTTCCGAGTGCGCGGCAAAAAGGCAGACACAGTGCGTAGGCGGTGAGCCGGCGCGCGTAGGCAGTGAACTTGCGCGGCTTTTGGCAGCGAAGCCAGCGTGAGTCAGAAAGGTAGGCTCCCACAAGGGTTTAGAGCAGGGGTCGGCAACCCATGGCTCGTGAGCCATATATGGCTCTTGTAATGATCGCGTATGGCTCTTTCAGAAGCTTCAGATTTTATGATTTTGGTTATTCTTTAGGGTTCTAAGTATTGGGTTGTACTCCGATCGCTACAATCATCAGGCCAAATCCCAGGTTGGAAGTTAAAAGACACAAGTCATCAGAAGGAGTGATTTGTTATGTACAGAACTCCCAATTGCAGTCCCAGGTGGAAGTGGCCACTGGCGAAGCCAGGGCTAGTGTTGGTTGCGCCCAGCCAGACTTGAGAGAGCTTGAGACAGTGGTGACAGCTGATTCAGTACGATTGCGGAGCAGGTTCAGTCGTTCTGTTATTGGTGTCTTGCAATTGCCCGAGAGGTTGTCACCTACAGAGGCCGAGAGGTGGAGTATTTAAATGGGGCGAGCAGACGCATTACTGTTAACTCACTTCTTGGCAGAAGGCAGCTGTTCTACCGCCTGCTGCCCTCGGGATGGGGGGGGGTTGGGCAGGGAGGCCTTAAGGCGAAGCTGGGCTTTTTCGCTGGTGAGTATTATAATAGCATTATTTGAACGAATAAATTCAGAGGCTTATTATACTAGCTTTCAACATAATTTCATTTTTAAATATACTGTATGGCTCTTTCTGAAATATATTGCTAAATATTTGCTTTTTTGGCTCTCTGAGTTGAAGAGGTTGCCGACCCCTGGTTTAAAGTATGGTGTGTGCGTGTTTGTGTCTGACCATCGGTTTCGATAAGGTCAACCAAGTGCACCAACAGGTTCGTACAGAAGGTGACAGCCTCGGGGTAGATACAAGTGATACCGGCCGTAATTAGCGCCAACCGCGCTCTTCACCTTCGCTCGGGGTCAAAAAGAACAAACGGGACCCGACGTAGGTTGCTTTCTCCAAGCCAAGCCGAAACACCGCTTACTTAGTCCTAAGTTACAGTAGACTTTGCGCGGGTGCTAATGCACGTTCTGCCTTCACTCACCCTTAGTAGGTGTGTAAACAGGCCCGAGGAGGTCCAGGCTGATGCGGTTGCTACTATTTCTACTACTACTGGCTATCAGTGTGACCGAGTCTTAGTAGTAGTGGTACTATTTCTGAGGCTAAAATTTGTCAGAAGCGATGCTGATTTCAAATCAAGGCTAAGGCTCACCCTTCTTTTGTTCTCAACAATGAGTGGGAGATCTGGATTTGTGCTATTTCGAAAAAATACATGTTTTGGGGGCCCTGAGCACTTCGGGGCTTGCCTTGTTTCCCACCCTCTCAATGTTCTCCTCCCAAGCTGTGCCCGTTTCAACTAGGAGTTGGACTGCGAGGACTAGGATACGGCTGCTATAAGTACTTGCATATACTAAAGGGCTAATTCCAGTAAACATAGTTACTAAGATCAGTACCTAGTATATTATGATATGGCTGGTGTGTACCTGTTGGAAGCCGGCACCCATTATGCACTCCCAATGTGTGTGAGGTAAAGTAGATTAATCGTTTATGGGTTAATAAAAAGCTCTTTTAAGTATTAGCACACAATTCTACCATACCTATTATGCCTTTTGTCGTGTATAGGCTGTCTCCAGGCCTACTTCAATGCCTAGCTTGCGGTAGGCTATGCATAATCACAGGGTATCGTATTCCTTTGCCGCTATTAAATGGCAATTTAGCGGAGCGCTAGTAGCACTGTACCTATACCTGTCGACTCTATGTCAGACTTGATGCTTATGTCAGTCTGGATTTCTGCTATTCCGAGTAATACCTGCTGGTGGCTGGAGCATGCCACGCCTGGCCTTGTCTCCCGCGCCCTCACCGCTATCCACCAAGGCTGTGTCACATTTCGCTAAGTTTTGGTCTATGTGGACTAGAAACTGCTGTTAAATATACTTTGTGAATGCTAGGTCGGCTAATACTAGTTGTCATACCTACTAATAGCAGTGTGGTAGGTGGCTGGTCGTCTACTTCCACTATAACTGACCAAAGACACAATCTCTGCTCTAGGGCATCCTTGAAATCGAGAGTAGAGCTTTAACGACAGCATGGAGACTGAACCGTTCCAAGAGCGTGGCCAGACCTTTTCTCTCTGCCGCCGCATCATGCGGAGAAGGGAGCCGCAGAACAGGCTGCTATGCAGTGAACACACACCGAAACAGCTGCCCTCGCTATCTTTCTAGGGGCGCTTTGTCTCCTCGTTTTACCGCGTGTTGGGAACGTCATATGTTGCCTCTTCCTGTGATTAATGTATGCAAGATGTGCCCCCTTGTTATCCCCGATGTTTTCTGTTGGTCTGAAAGGGGTTGCATTAATCGAACAGCGTGCCTTGTCCGAACTTTGCACAAATACTTTGGAAAAACTAGTAGAGCCGTTGTGTGCTGGAATGTCTGGGTTACCTACTTTTCGGCGTCTTTGTAACTTAATTTAGCTATGGACAGACTTGCTAGTTAGCAGAACCCTAAACAAAGTTTTAAAAGCGACAGCAATTGCCTTGCAGTAAGGCAGGGAGTTTTTTCTAAACTAAGAACTCGGCAGCAAATTAAAGCTTATTTGAGGTGGTCTACCGGTGCAAATCAGACGGTATGCTTCCTCGCAGCACAGCTGTGCACTTCTCAGTATTGAAAGCATTGCACACAAAGACAAGGGAGACTAGAATGGTCGTTTCTCGTTCATTAGCCAGCGTCGCCCAAGCAGATAGCTATGCGTTTACTGAAAAAAAAACTGGCGATGTCTAACCACGCTTGCCATAGGAAGAAGTAAAAAGAAATCTCTGTGACTGGCGTGCCGAGAGTGGTCGAACTGCCTCAGGCTACTCAGGGTGTTTAAGGTACGACTCGTTAAAATTATTAACGATAACAAAGTCCCTCTTATAACATACGAAGTCACGACGGATCGAGGTTAGTAAGTTCACAACATTGAAGGTAGGACAGGTTGTGGTGTTCTGAAGACAAAACGCTTTGAGCAAAGAAATGCTGGACCAATTCTTTTTTTCTTTTGTTTACTAGCACGCAGAAGGCTAAACAGAAGTGACCAGCATTCCAGACTATGTCTTACGCATATATAATAAATGCTGGTTCTTATCTTGATGGTAATAAAATATCTGAGAATAAATCCGGTAGTTTGACGCGTTTTCGAGACAATCAGGACACAGTGCTCTGATAGATTAAGTTTATCTGAATGAAATGCACCTAGATCCTTAACAACTCCGGGCCCATTTACGTCGTGGCCGTCTGTACTTACTTCAAGCTGATGATCGTCGCAAACAACCATAACAGAGCATTTGCACCAAGAAAGGGAAAGGTGCCATGTGAAGCACCACTAGGCAAAGGTCTGAAGATTCTTTTTTAAGACCTCGAAGACGATGTTACGATCTGTCCGTTTATATTGATAGGTGACTTTTAAACTGTTAGCACATATAAAGAGCCCAACATAATGAAAAAAGTCAGAAGCACCGTTGCCAAAACGGCAAAATACGAGTGGAACAAGTAAGCCATCCTGAATAATTCCATTCCTCACATGCGTGGGGTTGGAGATAACATTAAAAATTTTAGCTCGTTGTGTGCGAGCATCCAAATGGTTGGTTGGCATGGCGGCTTGGGCTGCCTGCCTCCTTCTTGACTCTGACTTGACACCGGGCACAGTTGGGTACAAGGAGAAAGAAGTTTTTTGAAAGTGGGAACGGGGCGCGCTCGCCAGCATGCAATGTGGATAACGTGCGCATGTTGAGACTGGAATAGCTCATGAGACTCACAGCGGCAGAAACCTGATTGGTGAATTAACGGTTGTGTGCCCCACCGTTGAACGATATTGGTGGGCGTATCAGGTGTCAATCAAACATTTCGCGGAGACGCCGCCTTTAGCCATTTGGGGATATCAGATTAAAGCTCGGGCCTGAAGTAGTCTTGTCTGACCGACGCCCTCCTAACGCTTGACGCAACAGACGAGGTAACTCAGAGCTTAGGACCTCGCGCCAAGCAGTTTCCCGCGTGCCTCGAGGCACGCCCAAACGGACGGGCGACCGCCACGGCTGCCAGATGCAACCGACGCGCACCAAAGCACACGCACCAAGTTTCCCCCATTCTGGCCTCAACCAACAGTGGATTGACCTCAATTCGTCCAAGGAGATTCCCACTTTAGTAGACTGACTTCATTTAGTAGGTTGGTTTCAATCCGTGGGACAAAGACAATAATGCGGTGGCTGCCTTCAAGCCTCACTCTGGAACCGACCCGAATAGGGAACCAAAGCACTAGTCCGCGAGTCAACACTCTTTCCATCTATTTTTCTATTCTTCTGTAGAATACACTATTCCTAATAATCTGGCTTTCCCGCCGTCTTCTCTCCTCACCTAAAGAAACCATAGGCCTGGAAGATTGTGGCTGTTTGGGTTAACCTTATTAGCCCTAACACCGGTTTATAGGCTGATTAAAGCTTCTTGACCCGAGGGCTTAGAAACTCCTCCGACGTAGTTATATATAGAAGCCTTCGTTGCATCAAGACCTTCTCGTCTTCGGCATGGTTGTTTAATCGCAGTTTAATTGCAGGTTGTAGATAATCGCAGTAAAAAGATGTGATCAATGGAATATGCGCTTTATTAGGCTGACGTTTCGGACGCTCGCTTACAAGGACCGAAGTAAAAGACCAATAAACAAATCAACCACAAACGCTGTTGTATGAAGGAGCTATATCGGCATTTTATGATCCACTGCAGCAAACTAGAAGAAGAGGTTGCCGAATTGTAATACTTTTTCGCGAAGTGAATGTGTAAACAGAGCGAGAGGCTGAAATACACCAGTACTCAATTTTTCGAGGTCGTTATCCGCTTTCTCATACTAACCGGAGTAAGAATTATACGGCGATCCGAAACAATAATCAGGCACCAAGTAATAAGATCCACTGCCACGACAGGACACATCTGGAGTCATTTACTAAATCCAGTGCACTTACAGAGAAAGGGACTACGTTGGCAAAAATGGAGGACTACATCGCGCGCGAATGGCCGCACATGCAGCAGCAGAAAGGAGCAGGAAGAGGAAGGACGCTAACTTTTCGGATCATGACTCATGCGATGGGGCCTGAAATTCTCGCAAGGAGGAAAACCACGAGTGCCCTGAACTGTTCGGGTCTACGTTCTCCGGCCTGCAATCGATTAGTAAGCGTAATGCCGTCCCGGGTTCATATTATGTACTGAGACTTTGCCTAGGCAGAATAATGAACCATGCAAGGGGATCTTGTTCACTGACATGTGCAAAGACATTGAGCTTATTTGCCACCTGTAGTAGAAAGTAGTGCCTCTGATTGTTCATTATAGTGTCGTATTGTTAACAAACGTGACTGTTCTATGGGAAAAATGTTAGAGCAGGAAAATGAACTTGGAGGCGGCTCGGGATGAACATGCGTTTATTGAGCTGACTTCTTGGTTGCTCACTCGAAGCCATCATCAGAGACGGTTGCAGATAAAGGTGACGACGGTGTCAGGACTGTAGTAATCATAGGACGTAGCTATCACACATCCACGTGTCTAATAGAATTAGCAAATCCCACCTTCATCGTTGATGGTCATTCATGACGCAAGAGTTGCTCGCTAATCTATATCCCTTTTTTGAGCATCGAGACTGTGTAGCCGTGATACGAATATAGTATTTTGAGAAAATCTTACATTTCTGGCAATAAAAACAGTTAGTTTGTCTCTACAGATTTCCAAAGATGGTTTTGCTGTTCGATAACTGTTTTGACTCTGGGTTCCCTTTCCATCATTCCGTTCTGACTAATTACGGCAGTATCGACCTACAGAACTTTTTTTTAATTTTCTGCTTGCGTCAGTTCTTCCGGATTCTATTGTCTTGCTCAATGTGGAAGGTGACAGATTGGTGCGCCCCGACCGACAATATCGAATGGACGTTCAGGCGTATGCTGTGAGACATGCAGCCCAATGTGTGTCCGTTTACCCGATTTTTGATCTCA
>JAYGXS010000003.1:829485-865524 GCA_036362985.1 Ligula intestinalis | reverse complement strand
TTTTTTTGTTAGACAGCTTTTGCATTGCATTGGTGAATTGCCCATCGGGAAAAGGGGATCCCATGAAACAGTATAGGTCGGAGGGGAACAAACCTCTGCTGTAGGAAGCAGCGGGACAAACCTGCTCAAGGCATTTCTTCCGGTCATCCCAAGCTGATTTTACCATCACTTGTTGGAGTTTGCGGAAGAAATTATAAGTGCGGAATGTCACTATAGAAGTGAAAGCAGCGGGCTGAGAACTTCCTACACTCCCTACAGCGTGCCTGAATTTGCTCAAAATCCCATGGAATGATGAATTCAACGAGGCTTATTGGCTTCGGCCTTCTCTGTCAGCTCGAGTCCGGCCGGAATTTCTCTGCATTAGACCTTGACGGTGCGGAGTTGTTGACCAATTTGAGAAGAAAGTGTCCTGCACGTGATATTTTGAGTGCAGACCAGACCTGGATATTTTAGGCGTGTGCGAACCAGGACCTGTTCTGACTAAAAGGCGTTACCGCATCGATCGGATACTATGAACCCAGTTATGGAATACTGAACTTACGAAAATTTGTTCGATTTGACTGACCATATGGTCGATATCTTTGGCGCTTGCTGAAGCAGTGTTGATAACCAGAAGTTCTGCTTATCAAAATTCACCATGATCGCATCGAGAGCCAAGTCAAAGGTGGCTGAAGAGTCCTCATGTTCATTCCATTCTACTGCAAGAATAAGTCGACAACGAGAGATCAGTTTTCAGCTAACGCTTGAAACTACATGTTGGTCTCCTTACTGCGCTGTTGATGCGTTCGTGGAGACGAAAGAAATGTTCGGAAGGTGACGTCTCAGGCGAAAGTAGACACCCGGTCAGTGGCTGATTCCCATGCAATTACTGCGCGATTCGTTTGTTGTGAGAGGGCAATCGCCACACGCCATCTACCAGAAACTTCACGTAGGCCGTTGTGATACACGGTGAGGTGGAAGTGAATTCCCAGGACCTTGACTTCCCGAACTCTTGAATTGCGAATTTCAGCTTCAAACAGGTAGTAGGTATCGAGATTTTTAAAAAAACAGCGCACCCTCAGGCTTTGGGTACCAGGATTCATTTATAATCACATTAATCGATCGAGTAAAAAGGACACATTCTCGATTGATTAGTCCAACTGGCATGGTATTTTCTCGCACTACTGATTGGGGTGCACGTCGGTTTCTGCCCAAGCCGTATTCTAGATTGTATGACTGCAGTCTGCAATTTATTAGGAAATTGGAAAACAGACTGGCCTCCAATAGTCGTTAGCATTGTGGGTTTGAGGTCGTTTTCTACAGCGCTTTTGCTCAAGAGCTTCATCACAAGTCAGCAGGGGCCCTCAACTGATTTAATGGCGGTTTGTAGCCACCATTTCATTTCCATCATCGGGCTTCGCAGCGTACCAGACTGCAGCCCTCCGTATCCCGGTAGCGCGCTGGTCCTTGATTACATATTCGTAAGACCCAAGAACCTGCTTATTTCACAGCTTATGTTTGCTGAAGGCCATTTTACCATCTACAAACTGTGAACGCGCTAGGTTAAGGGGTAACTCACCTCTCCATGTGTGGACCAGGTTGTGCGTGGCACGCTTAGATGAGCTGTCTGGATCGATGAGTCACTGCACTCGAACCTGCCCCCGCTTCTTCTGACTCTGTCTTCACACTGGACCCAGGCGGGTGAGAGGGGAGACAGTGCGACGGGGTGCACAAGTCTGACATCACTGAAAACTTATTCGCGCACAATCCCCGTTGAACTTATGATGGAAATCGCGTTTTAGGACAGTCGAAATCTCATTTTTAATACAGCTCACAGTTTTACACGACGGCGTGATTTTTATGGATGAAGCAGGCCGATCAGTTCGCGCTGCCTACCTAGTGTGGCGGGCAGCAGACAATCCTGTCCCGACTTCCTTGTTCGACATCCACTCCCTCAAGGTCGTGCACTTTCGCAGCGAGCGCCTGCAGTGGCTCGTGCCTGGCCGACTAGCTCGCGTCGAAGTGCAGTTTCCCATAAGCTCACCAATCATAGTTCCCGCATCTACAGGGTTTGAGCCAAGCGACGAATGGCAAGTTTGCACGCGTTCCCGACGCAAGCTGCTTCTTTGCTCAACATCTCCAGGCTGATCTTGCCAATGGACGCGCTCCCTCTCTGTCTTCTGGCCTAATTCCTGCTAAGACCTCACTTGGGATCCGATCAATCTCCTAAGCGTACGAGCTCTCCTAAGTCAATCAACTCTCATCTATTCTCCTTTCCTTTGTGTATACCACAAATACTTCCCTCTACTCTGGCCTTTATGGACTTCTCTTCTGCACTAAGTAACCATGTTCTGAAGATCGCAGTTGCTAAATTTAACTCACTTAACCCCCTGCGATACGCCTTCCGACTCGCGACCTGACAACTCTTGACCGTCTTCGCTGCGCGCACACACGCGCGTCCAAATAGTCGCGGACCACTCGAACACATCACCCGCCTGCTGATACAGCAGTGACCACTTCACATGACGCCCTCTCGGGCAATGCAACGCACGAATCCTACACCACTTTAAATTGCCCCGCTATCATATAAAAGCAGCTTTCACCACTGTCTATCTCAGTCACCCTCTGAGGCATGGCGGGACGTAGGGAACAGTAGCCCTGGATTCAACAGTGGTCACCGGTGCCTGAGAGAGCAACTAGGGCTTCTGTGCGCAATTAATCCCTTTAATAGGTGCCTTCAGTCTTTTCAAAGAAGTCCGCACCTGGCCAAAGTTTACGGTACAACCGAAAGAAAGCTAAGTAAAAGACATGTGGGAATGAACATGCCCTGTTGGTGAAAGGCGCGTGACTGTATGTGACCACGCAAAGCCTTCAGAATATTCATTTACATCGTCTTTAATCGTATGCAAGTACCCACGAGAAACTTATACGGAATGACCCGAGGGATAATAAGAACCTAGCGACCCTAAGCCAACTCCATCAACGACAACTGCCCGATACGGGGCTGGCAGACACGACTAGATTAGAAAAGAGACACGAGATGGATAAACCTTTCACAAATGAATTGAAAGGACTTGCTTCAATGTTAAATGGCTTACTTTCGACGGCATGCTTGACGATATGTGCGAAGCGTTGGATTTCGGTCAGTTGTGTCCCAAATTGTTCAACTTCTGTACAGGGAACGCTGAAGAACCATGTGACAAACAGCCAACAACGTTGTCCGACTTTCCTGTTGAACGCCCACTGCCTCAGGATCACGCAATTTCGCTGGGGGCGCTTGACCGACTTCTCGGCGGGCACACATGCGCGTCAGGATAGTCGCGGCTGCCAAACAGCCACTTGAAAAAACCACCCACCCACCGACCGCTAAGGCAGGAGCCACAATACACGACAACCCCCCGGGCAATGCAACACACCAATCGCATACTACTTAAGCTAATATAAGCAGCTGCCACTGCGTCTCGAATTCTCGTAGGCCTGGCTGTACGCTGTCAACACTGGCCATGAGTTCGCCAGTAGAAATTGCCGCCGGACACAGCAACTAGGAGTTTTGTGTACGATAAATCCCTCCCGCAGGTACCTCTTATCCTTTACCTACAACTTTTGATTTGGCCTGATGAGGGTAGTGCTCTGAGTACTAAATATGCTTAGATCCCTACACTTATCAGAGGACAACAAATCAAGAGGTGTTTTTATGGCCATCAGCCGAGTGGAGATTTTTTGTAAAGAAAGCTTAGGAAACAGTCAAAATCCATTGCCAATAGTACATGCGAAATAGTATTCTATAGAAAGCTCCGTGGTGGTGGTTCAGTTACAACGGGATAATAGGGCTTCAAAGCAAAAGCCAGTTTTTTGTGCCTGTCGGAGGAGACGCGAGTGAAAAAGCTAATGAAACGAAGTGTCATCGAAGGTAAACATTCGCTGGAGCGACGCAAGAAGGCAAACGATGCGGTGAAAGGTGGTGTTCCTAAAACAGATAAAGGTACAGAAAAAGGAGGACAGGTTTTCGCATGTAGGTGATAAATTCACTTAAAATCACGTTATAAGTTATCGCAATGCCTATATTCGACAGCATCATTACTAAAACTGACTCCACAGCAGCTCCCATGTGCCACCGCACATGTATATCTTATAGTTCAAATCCATCACACAAGGACTGGCGAAACGGTGCCAGGAGCACGAAAATATACCCATTGCACTCACCTTAGCTGGCCGTACAACCTATGTACACACAGCACATGGACCTAATTGGCCATATGCGCATCCAGGAAAACCTCCAATCAAAACACGCTAGCAGACACCTCCTCATCCGCAAATACAGCACACACATATCATTGTTTGTCGGTAGGGAATGGATGCCTGTCAGGTCGGCGAGAAGCCCGCTTATATGGCCCCCTTCCTATGCGGGTTAAGTACCACCAGATCAGTCCCTTTTGTTTGTAAACCTAGTGCGTTGTATGGGAGTCAGGTCATGTGGGGCACACGTAGAGAAGCTCTACTAGTCACTACGTCAAACCACCGCATCATAGGACTGATCAGCTCGGTGAGCGAACAAGAGAGAATGGTATTATGATCCGCCGAAAGCCATAGCCTGAAAGGTTGCCAACTGTCAGCATACCTATGGATTCCAGCTGCAACGAATCCTTACGGAGGCCTCTATGACATTTTTACGCAGTTGGACTCTAGGCTGAACCCTACGTATTTGAGAAAAACCTGATCGATTGTGCGAGGAGCAGGCTGTGTGGCACGCGGAATTGGGCTGCTTAGCTTTGCCAGGCACTTTCTCCAGATCCAGCCTCTGGTACTCTCGACTCTATTTTCAAGCAAGACTCAGGTGCTTGAGGGAGTGAGATAGATACATTGCAAGCTTACTATCATTGCAAATTAATTTGCGCGAAATTCACTGCCTCTGCAGACACCTTGCAGCGGAGCAAATGACAAACATCACTGGTAACGATGGTCAAGTGTCAGGTGGATCATTCCACGGGACACGAAGGTAAAGGAGGCTGGAATAGGTGTTTCCGTCTTGTTATCAGAGCCCGGACGTTGAACTTTGACCTACGATTCATGATCAAAGTCCAGGCGTTAGTTTCTGGCATGACTAGCGGAACTCTCCCTTTTAGAAAAATAAATACCTTATGTATTGATCGCTTGTCACCTTTTCATAACCTGCAAGTGGTTCAGACTGTAGTGCCGAGCAAGAAGAAGTGCGTAGTTCATGCAACACGAGATTACCGACAAAAACGAGAGAGGCTAAGTCAGCCATTTCTGGCGTAGTAGACATCTTCAGTCAGCCCAAAGATTCACGAGGTCATTGTCTTGTCGGCTGCCATGGGGCACGTCAGCTACACTATAGGTAGATCGAGACCTGACAGGAAGAGTGTGTACTGTAACGCGATCGACGTTATAAAAGTCTAGCATGCGGCTCTTCGTCAGGCATTGAACACTGGTTTATGCTCCGCGCAGTGGTTTCTACCACTACAGAATCTAATCCAGACTGTACCATAATGAAACGCAGTCCCTTCAATATCGGTGCATCATGAGGGCAAATCAAACAGATTCAAAACATGATGCCTGAAACGGGCGTCAACGAAACCAACAGGCGAGTGTTTCTGTGAGTTCACGCGCCCAGCGCCATTGCGGTTTCCCATGCTGTCTTTCTTCGAAAAGCCCTGCACGCTGTACGCTCTTGTCCTTTCTCACGCTCGTTGTTGACTGGCCACGCGTACGCCCAAAGCTAATCAATACTCCCGCTTTATTTGATTGGCTGCATACGGTAGAATATTCATCCCGCAATCAAGGTCTCACAACAAACAAAACCTCACGTATACACCTGGCGTGCTGGCAACTGGCGCGTGACGCGGGCACTGTACAGTTCATTTCCCTGCAGTAAAGATGTTCCAGTTTATTCCACCTTCTATGACTTGTGCTTTGGAAAATCGTCCGTTATCGACACCAACCATTTATGACATGTTCGTGTTAAACTCATTTCTGCACAGATCATGCAAGTTTTTACAGACGTCTTTGTCCTATTCATCCTGCTTCACGAGAGCGACTAAATCCTTCCGTATTTGATTTTGACAATATGCACAAAAAAAACCTAAATGTCCAGACGTTGCTGAGATGGGAAGAGAGCTGCTAAATTGCCTGCTGGGAGTCAAACTCTGCAGGCGGCAAAGGGTTCAGCGCGGCGACAGTAATTACGCATTCATAATCGCCAGCGGTCGACAAACTACCGCCAACAGGCCCAACGCACGCACGTAATACAAGCCCCGTTTCGATAACGCCTGTGGATTTTGTGGGGTTGGGGCGGGGGGAGGAGAATTGGGAGAAGGAAACCAAAAAACGACCAAAGTTCCAAGCGCCTGTTAAGCACGCCTGTGTGTGCATACGCACGCACAGAGAGCACACAGCATACACACACACATAACCACACGATCAATGCAGACTGCCTCACATAGTTGCGCGTGCACACAACACACGCAATGCAAAGCAGACGCACGCACGCACGCACGCAGCGATCGCCAACTGTTTGCATAATTTCTTTTACTGAATTCACGTGAGCAGGCGCTGCTCTTTGAATCCAGGCAACTTAAGAAGTCTCGGTTCATGCGCGCGCGCACACAACAATGAATAGTCGTAAATCTGCTAGCTTAGTCAGTGCTGGCGAAACCGTATTTTCAAGAGTATGACTTGCTACTTCCAAGTATACTGAAGGGAATATAACTGTTGCTCACCAGCACGGAATATCACGGGACAGGATGTTGGTGTCAGATCTGGAGCCCTTAAATGTTATTGGGGAATCTGGGATACTCATACAGCGGCTGATAGTAGCACCCAAATGTCATTTGTGGATCTACCGCAACGAATTCCATTTCTCTCTCTCTCTCTCTCACTCTCTTTCCTAATCCACCCGAGTCCGGAAGGAGAATCGGACACAGGCAGCCAGAGCCACCACAGAGTGAGAATGTCCCACGACTATATACCCACAGATGAGTCGACGATCATTTAAAAAGATGGGTTCAGGAATCAAACAAACAGCCCAGACAGAATATCCTTGCAACAAAAAACTACGAGAGCGACCCCTTCAACTCCCTTACCGCCAGTGACTCAATTTGTTATCTTTTGAGAACAGGAGAGATTAAGTGATTTGGTGGTTATTAATTAAAAGTAGGCTTTGGATGGATAGTTACCCCTAATAGGGAGTTTAATTAAGAAGTCATGTGATTACATCTTCTTCTGTGGGCATGAATGTTGTATCGTTAGGTACAGTGGTAGCACGTCTGAAGCTCATGTTGAAGGATGCGCTCGACCAAAGAAGGGACCAGACAACGGCACGACAGGCATCTTGAACCACTTAAAAGTAACACACACGAATGTCACCGTCCCTGCACCACTAGGCTGTGGAACATATAGAAGAAATTTTCGGAATCGACCTGTTGTGGAAGTGGGTAGTAACGGAGATGGCAGACATGCTAGTACCGCTACTAATAATAATTGTATTGACGAAATATTAATTATAAGCAGCGGTAAATGAACCCATGTGGCAGTGATGGTACAAGCAAGGAGTCAGCCAAGCCAAAGAATACCCGTTAAGGTATAGAAATACATCGTTACCTGAGAGGTATTTAAAATTTAGGGTTTTCCAGTCTTTCCGAGAGCACCTTCATTTGGTCTAGGCAAATCGAGTAGAAACGCATCTGGGTTGCTGCCATCTCCTTTAGACCACTGGTTAATTTGTCCTGTAAAAGCCAAAAAGCATATTCATGTTAAGAAAAAGCATCTTTCAAAGGCGAGTTCCTAATACTCAGTAAATTGTTTTTACCACCACACCTCAACCGCTGATATGTACAAACCGCGATGTTCTTTCGCTAATCACCGGCCACTAATGAGACGCAAGCCGTCGTTTTAAAAAGATGGATAACGAATATTAGTACACAGCAGCTTGAATTTCCACAGCAAGGATCAAAGTTCATCGCAAAGACTGATCAAATGAAAGACTTTACCTCGAAACCGGCATATAGGAAAGAAAAAAAGGGGAGGGGGGGGAAGGAAGCTATCACAAATCATGAAATTAGGCGTGAGACTACCAGGGTCATTGAAGATTGACTCACCGCATATAGACTGCCTTCAAATAGCACAGGGTTAGAGTTATTCGTCAGCGGACGAGTACTCGCAAAGCTGTTTAGCCGTCAACAGAATGACCACCGTCTAGTGGCTGCTTTGTAATCGAGGACCGTAGTTGTTATAAGCGAGTGTGTTCCTGTGTCAACACCGACTATGTCCCCCAGTTACGTGTTAGGAAGAGGAGGCAGTACAGGATAGCAGGTAGTACTTTACTGCCACTTCTACTAGTGCATCAGCTCTGTTCCTGTGTGTCCAGCAGCTTGGTCTTCTGTGTGTCCGGCAGCAGTGTGTCGCCTTCAGCGGTGGCAGAATATTGAAGGGCCAGTAGTCATTGGCTCTTTAACAGTGGCCGTGCGCGCGCTTGCTTACGCGCGCCTGTGCATCTGTCCTCAGCGTGACCTCCAGAAAACAGCAACCCGGTCGCGGGGCAGTCTTGCTTGCGTGTGCCTCCTTTTTCCTGGCTCATGTCCGTTCTTTGAAGGCCGCTTGTAACTGCATGAACCGGTCGCCAGTAAGATGCCTTTGCTCTTGTATCCTCCGGATTCACAGTATGATAACAGGCGTCCGGACCGTCCCAACAGTGGTATTGTGCTTTGATGTTTGAAAAGCCACTTAGACAAGTGCACAGCAGCCCTGGCTGCAACTGCCTTTGTGTTCGCCCAATATACCCGCATCCCCAAGTGCATGTGGATTCATCCACACACCTAAGCGTGGTAGGCAACAGCAAGGCATCCTTTGTTCCGTTAGTTGGAAGGCTTTTAGTAGGATTGACGAGGAATAATTCGGCTGCATTGCACGTTCTTGATATGGTGAAGGGCAACCGTTGCTTGTGTGCTTTGAATATACTATCGCCCTTACGAGATGAGGATATCAGTGCTATTATTCTACTTGAAAATGTGAACTCTGGCTCGAAGAGTTTGTTGGAGGGCACTGTTCACTAAGACAGATCGTGAAATACGAACCATCGTGTACTGTAATAACTTAGCCTTACAGATTCACAGGACGTCCTAACAAAATGGGAAAAATCCTCACAATTTTCGTCATCTAGGATGCCTCTGTTTTCCAGTTCCATTGGCGGACTCTGCAATCAGCAAGAAAGAATCAGGACGCGGCTTCCACACGGTAATGATCCTGGGAACTTTTGCGATGCCCCCCGTTGGAACTTACTTTTTTCTCCTAAATCCCACGCATTACCCCCACAAGAGCGACAGTTTTTCTCCTAAAAATCCCTGAGGAGTTTTTTCACTGTCTGCTCATATTTTCATCTTATGACACAGGACAACCGGCCTCGCCAACAGTCTGAGAAACAAATTTTCTGCTACCACTGCACATATGTACAATATCTCTCAATATACTGATACTGATGATATTCGAGAACTTCGTGACTGAAGTGTGTCACGTTTTTCATTGCTGTGACTGCCGCCCAAGGCTACCGTTTTATGCCTAAGGGTATAATTTCGAGTTGTGACATTAGTGCAGATCCTGGAAGAAATGCTATTATTCAGGAATATGCTGACACTAGAGTAGTTCTGACTCTTTGCGTACTTGTTGCGGCTGCGATCATGACTGATGTAGCCCGCCTCAATGCCGTCCCTACGATGCTTCTCCATGCGCGACGATCTGGACACTTTAACCCATTCTCTTCGCCAGCGCCGGAGACCGAATACCGAAAGTCCAAGAACGACTTCGATAGCTTGGCGGACTGAGTCGAGCTACGTTTTAAGCTGATCCCCCCGTCGACGTTTCCAATTAGGTAATTGTTGCCGGGTCAAGGGCTGTACCACTGAGCTCGTGAGCCTGCCGATAAAAAATGAGTCTAAACCACTTCACTCGCTTTTCTTGGACTGCCTGGGATATGCTTGCGATGCTGTCGCAGCGAGTGCAAACTGTCTCACTTGAGACGAAGTCGGTGAACTTCACTCGAAAGATGATTCTCAAGCAGTAATGGTCAAAGAGCTCCAGCTTCAGCTTATCATCAACGCCCATTGCCCAACATTCGCATTCGAAGAACAAACCGCACAGATTCACGATAGATGTGGACCTTTGTGAAGGTAGAAATACCACGTCGGGTCCATAGGCACTTTCGAAAGCTGGAGAAAACTCGTCGAACTGCGTCGATTCGGGAGACAATGTCATCCTTACTTTTTCCATTCGGCAGCAATCTCGTTCCGAGGTATTTGAAACTATCTACTTCTACAAGTTGGTTGCCACTAATCTCGAAAGATGCCTTCACTTGGACACGGATGCCGCATGAAAACACTTTGGTCTTCCCAGCATTTATGGAAGAGCCGACTGATTTCGCGCCCTGGTTCACCCGTGACACCCTAGACTGTAGATCGCCAAAACTTGAAGCTTATAAAGCGATATCATTGGCATAGTCCAGATCAGTCAGTTGATGTCCGGGTCTTAGCTAAAGACCGTCATTGTCCTGTAGCGCCTTCCCGAGGACCCAGTCAATAGCGGAGTAAAAAAGATGGGCGACAGGACACAGCCGTGTCGAACGCCAGACCGAATAGCGAAAGCTTCTGAAAGGTTTTAATGGACTGGAAGTCACGCAGTGTTTGAGCGGTAGTATGCCTTGATCAAAGCGGTTATTTTTGTTGATACATCATAAAATGCTGTTGTCCGCCATACGGAGTCACGATGGGTGGCGTCGAACGCAGCGGCAAAGTCTCGTACTCTACCTGGAGCTGTGAACTTCAGCTACGCTAGTAGGGCAATAGTAACCAAGCCGAAGAATACCTTCGTCCCCACACGGACAAAATCGGCTGAAGTAAAAACAGAAGCGCCCTTCTCAGCCCACCAAATTCTTTCGACTGTCTTAGTTGAATACATTCGCCGGCTTCGGCGGAATTCAGGCCCAAGCAAGCAAGGGAAGGCTTTAGTACAGCCAATGCTCTAGATAACTGAGCTACGAGGCCGTCACCCTGAGCCGTGAATTTAATGACACTTAGGTAAGGTTACCAGGCGAGCCTGCTGCAACATGTGGAATCGGCACAATTCTGATAGTGTAAGCTGACTGCCCAAGCAGGATCTCCTGAGCAGTCAGCCTAGGATCTCCCAGATACCTAAAAGGCACACTTAATTAGCAGGAAATATTGGCATCACATCCAGTCCGTGCGTTCTGAGCCCACCGAGATCGCTGCACTGCCTTTTTTGCAGTCAGCATGCGTGCCAAGCACGCGCCGTAAGCCATGTCGTGGGACCGTGCACGCACGCACGCACGCATGCATGCAAACCAATGTCACGCAAATTGAGCAAGTAATAAGAGGTGCTCAGGAAGACCAAGGGGGTAAATTTATTGCCGACTGTAACAGGCCGCCCCCGACAGGGAAACACGCTGTGGTTAAAAAATGGCTTACCTGTACCCCTGTTGCCTGCTTCAGAACGGCTCGGGTGATCTCCAATTGCTCATCAAATTTGGCCTTCTTTGTTTCCTTTTCGGCGTCAAGCTATCAAGGTAAGAAACATAGGCAGGGTGTAAATGGAGGGTGATTTCAAGATTGGGGAGTTTAACGGCAGCTCAATTGCCAACGTAGTTACTGCTAAAGCATCATACTCATCGCAATGCGGGTAGGTCAACGAAAGGAAAAAGGGTGCACAGAGAGAAAGTCCACTTTTTATCTTATTGGAGGAACAATCAGCCTTCTTTTAAGAAACTAAACTCACCACATTAGTCACGCAAACATGATGAGGATGAATACTAACTCGGAGAGTTGATTAGCGTAAGTGTTCTGACGTCTGACAACTAAAGACGAGTTCCGACATGTTGCTACGCGTACTACACATATGCTCTGGTTCTACTGAACGCAGATTCAAGAGGAGAGGGAACTCCAACCAAAACACGTTCAATTTAACCCGCTAATCGAAGTGGTTATAGGGATGGAGAAAATGCGGATCGGACTTGGACCTCAGGTAGGCGGCATGACCCACCCATGAGGGAAGGCATTGCAATCAAGGAAATGTATTGTCCTTATGCACCAGAACCGACCTAAGTAAAGCACTCACGACAATCCTACTTTGAAACGGTAGGACACCCGGGCATCATGGCAGCCGAGGCGCATACAGGAGTGACGGCCGAGTAAACGAACTTCAAAATAATAGGAAGAAACAAATTAAAATTACTGCCCGTTGATCAGAAAAATGTAGAACACTAAAAAGAGAGAAGTAGGCTGTTCGATCACCAAAATAATTCTTTGAGGCACCTGAGCTTTCGAAAGTTTACTCTGACGTGATAAGCGAGTAATTGTTACTTGAGAGTTTAAGATAACGAGTTCCAGTAAAGAAGTAACCTTACGCTCGCAAGAATCATGATTTTATCTTTCTGAGCTTTCAAACTCTTATAAGAGCATACCGTCAGAAATAAAAACGATCCATCATCAGCAACCCCGTCCCGGAAGTGATCCTGTGTGCCGGCGACAGATTAATTTATCGATTGACTGAGTGTTCATCAGAGGTCCAGACTTTAATTAATTCGGGACTTGTTGTGTTTCGGTGAGGGTAATTATCTTCGTGGCCGCGAGTTTCCGCGCAAAAAAGCTTTCATAGGAGCACGCATTAAGACTTTAGTCTTCAGGTCCAATAACAAATTGTAAGGTAGCGGTTTTAGGCTACTCACATTCCGGAATAAAACGCTTTAGCTTACTCCGCTGAACAATTTGCTAACCCAAATCAAGATGTTACCCACTCATCTAAAACAGCATCCCCTTTCCCATTTTCGCTCTCTCCGTCACTATTACTATCAAAAACGTTTTATGGCTTTAAAGTCTACCGGGATAATATAAAATCGTCCTTATTTTTTGTCAAAACAAACTGACCCAGCATCTTTGCTCAATTTTTTCTAAGATGCCTGAAAGCATGCTGCAGAAATGGAACCTTGAAAATAGAATAAATCAGTTTTTAAGGGCTTGGATTAACGTAGCTGGTGAACGATTTAACAACATCGTCCCAGGCCGTATTCTTTTTTCTTTATTTCCCCACCCAACTACCATGAAAGGCACTGAAAAGGTTTGGCGGTTGCTGCAAGGTACAATTTCTTCGGGGGGAAGGACACTGGATGATCTTTTAATAAGGGATATAATAATTTCGGTTTGATGAAACTATGGATAAAAAACAACTGGAGGTTGTAAATTAGTTGTTCGACACTCAAGTGACCTGAGATGCCAGTTTTTATCATTAAATTTAGCATAGGGAAGAAAAATTTAACAAAGATAGACAGACGTCTACATACTTACCGCCCTTTGTTTGCTCAGATCCGTGCAACGACTCCGTTTCTGGGCGACCGCATCGTAGTCTAAACGGAAAGCCTCTAGAGATCTCCGATTTCGCTACAAACGGTTAACATTCTCCATGATTACTGCAAGAATTTGTAGCCATAAACATTTAGGAAATCAGTAAGGGACGTGTGCGAGATTTAAACAATTAGATTTGTTTCAAGTTTCGGATTAACAAACTTTTGTTTTTGAATCTGCACGGCTGAGTTTACTGTTGAGTATAGAGCTGCCTTATCACTGGTTAAATTTCCCGCCATAATTCAGTAATTTGAAAACATTAGCTACTCTGATAGAATCATCACGAAGTTAGAAGCAAGGCAGAACAAACTGCTTGGATGGTTTCTACGTGGATGAGCGTTTAAAGAATTCACTGATAGAGCGAAACAATGATTTATAAGTTAAATTCTACCATTTGTAGGAACAGACTTTGAGAGAAGTCTGAAGGCTGAATTTCACTGAAAAGTTAACTGTCTAGGTCGAAATTTTAAAATAAGGCTACAGTGTCTCCTTTTCAAAAAAACAAGTTGGCGAATCATAAAATAGAGCGTAAATTACACATGGATGGCTCAGATGGCTCTCAGCTTCCAGATCTCCATTATTTAACCTCAGAACATTCTCATTTATAATTTTACCCTAAACGAAAACCTCAGCCAACTTCGTTAAGCTTAACATGCATTATTGTGGGCCCCTCGTAGATTACATTCTTGGACAAAAATGTAAATAGAGTTGCTATTTGCCGGACGGTCAAATTCGATAACATAAATGCTTGAATAAAAGCCGGTGCATTACCCCGAGGCTGCTTCGAGAACGGCTATTTAAACTGTGTTACCCGTGAAAAACAGCAAAAAAATGCAATCATCAAGTAATTAGTCTACACTAGCATGCATTCCATATAATTTTGTCCTCGACATTGTTGTTAAATGACACTTTCTATAAAGAATAGACAGATAATGTATTCATCATCATTACGTTGCGTGTGGAAGCTGAAACAGTTTGTTCATAAAACCTGAAGTCTGGCGTCGGCTGATTTATTGAGTATAGGTGGAAAACAGTACTGTTTGTGCAAAACATTGCGAGAAAAAGGATTACGAGAGCACTCGCCAAGTAAGTTGTGAATGCCCAAAATGTACAACGCGCCATCGGCTGTTAATGAGGCATGTAAAATACATACTTCTTCATACAGACATACATACATACTTCTTCAACAATTTCTTGAATGCTTTAAGAATATGAGTACCTCGAAGACCACATTTTTGTTAAAACAGAAACGGGCGGCACGCAAGTGCTGAACTTTTTTCCTGGAAAAACACTCATCTTAATACACATTTTATTCATCTAGAATTAAACTATATACATGCAAAGCGCTTATGAAATAGGTTTTATTTAAAGGCACACACAAAACTTAAAGTTCGTGATGTACGGACTACAGTATGCATTTCAATTGGGGGTTTATCTCGCAATCTCACCTGAATATCCGGCCAAATACCAGTGAGGAAATCTTTTGTGATTGTGAGGATATTTTTCTGGATGTCTGTTGCCAACTGGCGTTCTGCTTGTCCAATCTCGACTTCAACTATACCATACTGAGAGAGCGCAATGCCTAAAATCGCCCAAAGTTCAGATATAGTGTACTGTATAGTTCATTATAGGCCTCACATTAAAGGTCCAGTGTATATAAAGAACAGAAAAAACGACCATAAAAACGTACTCAAGTTGGTTCCAGGAAGGTCCTGGGCCAAAGATTGTTGCAGTTGGCCAAACAATTCAGAGGTAGTCAATTTCTGGGTTTTTTTCGCATCGAATTTGTCAAGCACCTTTTCTTGCACTCTGTCGACTTAGGTAATAAAAAAACAACATTTTATAACTGTTCATGCGTTCAAATATGTTACGAAAATCCCCACAAGAAAGACATTTAAAATAGCGGTTTTAGCCAGTATATGTTGTGTCATCATGATGATGCACGTATATTGCTGCAGCAATGTATATACACAATGAAAAGAAGTGCAAAAAAATCATACACATACTTGGATTAGTATTTAACCAGGCTGTTATGCCATTCTGAAGTTTATCACATGTTTTATGGGTTTTGTCGGCAGCATCCATCAACATTTGCATCTCACCATCGTAGGTTGTTTTAGAATAGGAACCTGCCGCTTCGCCGGTAAACTTCAAAAAAATTATAATCAAAAACTAAACCCTACTTGAACAGCCCTGTTAAATGCGGTGTTTGTCGAGTCAACGAACTTCCGCAGACCGTCAAGTGCCATTTTCCAACGTAGCCGTGAAGTGAAACTTTGAATTGACGCGACCGATACTCGGAGCGTCCCTCAAATAAATTAATAACAAAAACAATTATACCTTATAATTCTATTTCTTTTGATCGGTTTATTTCTTGCAACCTTTTCTTATCCGATCTTTTAAGAATATAAAGAAACACCATTTGGAAGGTTTGTGAATTTCCATCAAAGAAATGAGAAGGATGGACCGAGGAATATATCTTGAAATCCGTCAGTCAGTTAGTCAGTATTTTTGAGGAAAAAAAGGCTTGCGGTTTTAAACTCCCTATTTGTAAAATTAAAATGTCATGATTCAGAAATAATGTTAACGAATTTTTAGTCAGGAAAATACAGACCGTCACATGGTGCAGTGGTGTTTTAATGTTAATTTGTCACATAGTTCCCGTTGTGCTGTAGCATGTGTATATGAAATCTGTGCCTAAATATTGCCACAGATTGGGACAGAACAATCGCCACGACTTAATAAGTGAAACAATACTTCCGAGGGATGTCCTCGGAGATTAGTTGTGGTGGCGAGGTGTAAAAAGTCGTCACACAGGAGAGCGCAGTGCAAACCACGCACAATACAGAAAGTTTGCATCAAATCTCCGCGTAACTGTCCATAAATCAGATGTTAGAGAGTAAGGTTTTTCAAGCGGATCTCATATGGTGGTGAATCTTGCCCTCTTTCTAATTTTGTGGCATACCGCTGCATTCTTTCAAGTACCTTATAATCCTGCCACTTCACGCTCTCCAGGCTTGATTCGCGTATTCAAGATGTGGCCTTATGAAGGTACTGATGATTTTCCAGAAACCGTCTTCATCAAAAACCGTGAATGCCCGCTTGATGACGTACAACATTGAAGTTGTATTTTTAGCCACCTAACAACATTGTGAAGAAGCGTTGTGGTTGTCTGTCATTCAGATGCTGAGATATTTCTGTATTTCTGTTTCTTGGAGGGAGATTTCGTTCAGATGGTATCGTCGCGCATCAAGGAATTGATTTCGATTTCTTAGACGCAGCAGGGTGCATTTATTCGAATTGAAGGCAGCAGCCATCCATGCGACCAACCGACAAATATTTTCCTGGAAATTATCTTAATCGGCAGCACATTTGACGATCCTCCATTTTTTACATAATCTGTAAACAGCGGACACTTGCAGTCCAATTGCTGTCCATAGTCATTAACGAATAGGAGAGAGAAGGTTAGTCCGAGTTCTGAACCTACGGTGAATTCACTTTCGATGACTGTCAGCCTTGATTGTTGTCGTCCTATACACACGGCTTGGAAACGACCAGTGAGAAAATTCTCAATCCAACTAAGAAGTCGGCTTCCGATACGCATCAATCGTAGCTTGTGTACGTGACGTTGGTGTGGAACACTGTCGAAGGCCTTCCGGAAATAACTGTAGGTCACATGCATGGTTTTGTCTGCATCAATTGCCCTTGTCCAGATTTGCATCGTGTAAAGCAAATTTGTTACACATGACCTATTCCTACGAAGGCCATATTGTGAATTAGACAAAATATTATAAGTTTTACAATAAATCAGCAATTGCTTCTTGACGATCTTCTCCATAACTTTGCAGCATATGGAGGTCACACTCAGAGGTCTGTAGCTGTTCGCAGCTGCACTTCTACCGTTTTGATACAGCGGTGCCATATTCACTGTTTTTTCAATCCACAGGAAGGATTCCAGTATCAAACGATTTCTGGCACATGATGGAAAGCGGTTGAGCCAGCGCTCTAGCAAGTGCCTTGAGCAATTTCGCAGGAATCTTATCTGGACCCAGAGATTTACATTTCTTCAATCTTATACATCCTCTTCTATAAATAACTAAATAAATTTTATATTTAAGGCCCGGAGGGCCTTTTCATTGCAAACTTTTAGCTGTGGAAAAATAAATACAAAGTTGATAAATGCTACTTTCCATGAAACAACCACATAGATAGCGGGAACGTTTAGTAGTGTTGGTAGATTAATTCATATTCACCAACATATCGTCGTTTTAAAATAGTAGTCAACGCATGGTGAACTAAGGAGGAAGCCGTGAAGAAAACTCCTACCATTAAAGCTGGGGCGGAGTTCAGCGAACCATCGCTTAAAAAACAAAACGTAGGAGAAAAAACTGCTTCAACAAAACTAAGGGGGTTGGTTGAGAATATTGATTGTAGTGCAAATGAGACAGGACTGTTTATGAGAACGAATGAGGGCTGGAAACGCTTCCTGTAATTGGAGAAATCAAATAACAGCAGAGGCTGTCGTTCACCACTGTTACACCGCCCAACAGGCTTCATGATCAACCATCAGGGAGGTGAGACCGGAGAAGGCCATCGCCGACAACAGGGTGGACAAGAGAGTGAAAGGCAGAGGTCACCTGATCATCAACGAAACGCCGGAGATATGACCTTGTAGACTGCGGAGTTTAGCGACGAGATTGCGAAAATAGCAGAACCGCCACGAGCATGACTAAAGACCATGAAGCCTATTGTCAGGGTTTTAAAACGGAGAATGGAGAATATGGCAATGATGACTGGACAGAGAAGTGGACGAAACATCGTTGCAAATATCACTCAAAGAGGAATAAATAGACGGGTATGGAAAAAAATTTGGCATAAACATAACCACCTCAGATACCAGGAGGACCCTTTGCAAAGTCCAAACGTTGTGTGTTTGGGAAGGAGATGGATAACAAGGACTTCATATCTTCTGAAGTTAAGTGTTTACGTAATTTGACTTTAAAACTGCTAAGTTACATGACAGCCTAATTTCGAGGGGAATGTCATTCCAGAGGAAGGCATATTTGGAGGCAAAGAAGTGAGAAGTGAGAAGTTCGAAATTGAGCGTTATTCCTGGAGGAATAACGAGTGGCAAAATGTCTACCTGCGGGAATGAGAGCGTTGATTCGTGGAAGGTTAGGGTTAGAGTTAACGCGAAAGCGGAAACAGAGGCGCGATTCGAGTCTTCTGACCCAAAGAAATGTCATGTTCGCTAACTGACATCTCTCCGCATAAGAAATAGTGGATCGAAGAAGAGCGAATATTTTGCGAGTAAATACCCTCTGTACCTTTTCAATCTTACCACGGTCAGAAGCATTCATCAGACCAAAGAGGGGACAGCAGTATTCTAGGATGGGTAGGACATGCATGCGATAAAGTTTTAACTCTATTTCCAGCAGGAAGAAATTGTGTGATATAAAACCACATATCTGTGCAGCCTTTACAGATATTCGATCCGCATGAGGCGACAATGCTAGTTTATTTGTGTATTTTAGACCAAAACACATGAAACTACACTTAGATGGAGAGAATTCCATCTGCCAAGTAGCACTCCAACGTGAGAGTGTAAGTAGGTAGGCATTGATTTTATCAACGCATATACTTGCCGTGTCCTTAGAAAATGAGTCGATGCATTTCAGGTAGTCTGCATAAATGAGATTGTGTGAATTGTTTAGAACAGTCAAAATTTCGTTTATGTATAGAATGAAGAGTAAAGGACCCAAGACAGCGCCTAGAAAAGCGCCTATCGTGACCAACTGAGCGGAGTAACTATCACCTACTAGGACCTTCTGGCTGCGGTTAGACAAGTAGGAACCGATGAAGTCGAGGAGAGGGGGACGGATGCCAATGGCTTCCAATTTTACCAGAAGCCGTCTGTGCGGTACCTTGTCGAAGGCTTTGCTCAGGTCAAAGTAGATAACAACCATGGATGATTGCTCGTTAAAGGGGGAAGTGACATGGTTAAGAAAAGCTAGGTGACACTTCTCGCATGATCTTGCGGGTAGAAAACCATGCTGCGAGTCACTTTAAAGCTTGCCTTTTAGGCAAAAATCGAGAAATTGATTAAAAATTATCTTCTCCAGAAGTTTAGCTAGGGCCGAGGTTTTATGAACGAGATCCTGATTTAAAGACTCAAAGAATAATGGATGTCTTCCAAGTGTCAGGAAACTAACCATTTAAGAGATAGACTGAAAATATACGGCTGAGTAATTTGGGAAAGGTCGACACTTTTTTGATAACTGAATTTGGGATACCATCAGTTCCCGAAGAGTGCGAGTTTTTTAGGCAAATTATCTGCTTACAAATTGATTCTATGGAGAAATCAATGTTCCCGAGAGTATTGTCTGAGTATGGTTGAAACGACGGGACCGGTTCGGATGGTGTCGTAAAATGTTTCGCAAAGAAAACATTGAATAATTCAGCCTTATCAGACTCATCTAGTACAAATGTTTGATTTTCCTCAAGCAATGGGGGTATTTCAATTCCTCGTTCGGCAATATGATTACCGATAATAACTCAGTATCTAACAAAGACCCAACCGCTCAAGCTAGCGCTTTTCCTATCCCCAAATCTCATCAACATCCCCAAATAAATCAGCCAGCTTATAAAATTAACCGTTTTCCAAAACCAGTCATGGAAATTTCGAAGGCAAATTTTCCGTCAAATTTTGATATAATGCCTCAAAATCCTATATTTATGCCCCCTCCTGGTTTTCCCATGCCACACTTCAGCCGCCCTTTCTATGGAGCCCCCTCTAATATGCCCTTCTACAATATGCACCGTTCATTTGATAATTATTACTTGACAAACTCTAGACCAGGGCCAGTTTGCTTTCCACCTTTTGTTTCTCCCATGCCGTTTCCCTTTCCGCCACCAAGTTTTCCTTTTTTATAAATACTGACGAGCGTAACCTGAATCTGAAGGATACGCTCAGTATAGTCTCACTCAATGCGAGATCAGTTGTTAATAAGATGACAGAACTTAAAACAGTAGCATTTGAGCTTGATCCAGATGTGCTCTGTGTCACTGAATCTTGGACACACTCTCTTATTTCTGACTCGACACTCGCCAAAGATGATTATAGTTTGTACAGACAAGACCGCATTGAAAAGCGTGGCGGTGGTTGCCTTCTTTATATTAAATCATCCTTTGTACATTTCCCGTATCACCTGAGCATTTCGTCATTTTCTGGAAATTTTTGTCTTATTTCAGTCATCCTGCCACACAATAAAAAGCGATAATTGGGTGTGTCTACAATCCCCCCTGTAACTCAAGTAATGTAATGCAGCTGTGTGAAATGCTTGAAAAAGTTGCAGAGACTCAATTCGATGTCAGAATAATTGTAGGTGATTTTAATCTGCCAGCCATTGACTGGCATGCAAATACCTGTCGACCAAGATTTCAGAAATCGGTTGACACTATTAACTTTTCAAACATGTCAAAACTGGTCAGTTCAGTGACCAGAAATGACAACATATTAGATTTAATTTTTACAAATGATGTCCACCCTCTTTTTATGAATTTTCATCGTGATATTTTTACAAGTGACCATGTCTTAATTCACTGTTGTTTTCCAGTCTCTCTTTCGAAAAAGCCCGATGTAAAATGCAATAGCCTCGACTTTGGTAACGTGAACCATGAATTAGTAAATGATTTCGTAAGTACCCTAGATTGACATAGCATACTTTCAACTAACGATCCCTACTTCTTTCAGGATCTATTGCAAAACCTTGCAGAAAATATTCAGGCTCTTACCCCACTTAAGATTTTTAAATCAAATTCAGCTTCTTCTACTGTGCCACATTTTCTCCAAAATAGACTTAAGAAATTACAAAAACAACTTAAGGATACGTCTAATAGCTCTTTATCAGTTCACTTAAGAATAGCGCAAATATTTGAATAAGCGCTTAAAATAAGGCTTGCACGAGATAGGCGAGGTCATACACATGATAGGTACGACTAGTTCTAGCCTTTTCCATATAAGGAAGCGGAAGGCAACAGTGAATTAGTGTGTGATCACTCTGGAAGATGTCCTGCTTAAAATCAACGAAGAGAGGGGCAATAACATTTTTGTAAATCAGTTCAAGGATAGGATTCTGTCTTGTTGGGGAAATAACCAGTTGAGTCCAGTTAGAAAAATTAATGGTATCTAGGAAAGGCTGAAATCTAGGTCGAGACTAGTTTGAACGCCAGTCGATTTCAGGAAAATTAAAATCTCCAGCAATAATTTTAACTTCAAAGTGGATTCTAAAGTAAACTTGAATATTTCACACAAATTTGCATATTCTTCAGATGAAGACTTATAAGGATGATATACACATCCGATAATCGCCTTTTGCTGGGGCGACATGATAAAAGAAGCGAAACAGTTATTTCCAGAGAAGGACGTGCTATTTAGATAAAAGGAAAGTGCCTAAATGACGTTCTAATATAGAGAAGACAACCACCACCACGCTTATTTATGCGATCGTGACGATAGAAATCATACTCGTCTATGATTAGGGAGGAGTCAGAAATGATTGGATGGGTCCAAGATTCTGTTATGCATATAACATCGGGCATCATCTCGAAAGCGATAGATCGAAGTTGAGCCATTTTATTTATAACGGACCTCGCATTTAGCACTATGACATCTAGTGTGTTTCGAGTGACAGGACAATGGCTATCGTTATTCGTAAAAAGAATTTGAGGGTGGGTAGGCAAACTGTAGGCCGTTATTGTTTGTGGAATAAGTACTGACGGGTATGGAGCTGTTAGCATGCGGCTAGCCAATAATGGATGGCTGATAAGGTGTGATATATCTAGGGGCCTTACTTTCTGGCAGGAAAAAACGAGGAGAGGATAAACCAAAATAAGCTTCTGCGGCGTTTGGGAGGAATGGGGGGAGGCAAGAAGGCATGTAGAAGTTTGCAGGTTTGGGTGGTAGAGGATGGGTAAATGAACTGATAGGGGGGGACGGTGACACAAGATTAGTGTTGGGGCCACTCGCTTAAGGACTACTGGTCTTAATCAGTGAATATCCTGTACGGCAACTTCGATTAGATTTAAAACTATACCGGTTTGGGTAACTGCCGTGCAAATTACATTTTTCGTGGTTCGGGCCCTGCGTGTTCAATAACGCATTTTACGGGGGAATAATATGAATCCCACGGTCAAAATAGGAGCTAGTTTGTGGTGGGGAAGTGCTCGGCCTAAACGCTATAGATGGTATTCAGTATCAGTATATTGAGGGTATGTAGGAAAAATTCCTTTGAGTGCCCTTTTTGTACATATGTGCAGTGGTAGCAAAAAATTTGTTGCTTAAACTGTTGGCGAGGCCAGTTTTCCTGTGTCATAGGATGAAAGTAGGAGCAGACAGTGAAAAAACTCCTCAGGGATTTTTAGGAGAAAAACTGTCGCCCTTGTGGGGGTAATGCGTGGGATTTAGGAGAAAAAGGGGGTTCCCACTGGAGGGGGGGCATTGCAAAGTTTCCCAGGATCATCACCGTGTGGAGGCCACTTCCTGATTCTTCCTTGCTGATTGCAGAGTCCGCCAACGGAACTGGAAAAACAGAGTCATCCGTCCAGATCGTCGACAGTCCGCTCTGGGTCGAACAAAGGGTGAATGTTTAGGCCGTCAGGTCTGGCTGATAAGATCGCTAGCGGGGTCATCACGGTACGCATATAGCCAAGTAGGGAAGACCACGGACACCTTCACATTAGGCTATGCATGGGAAGGCGTTATAAATAGCAAACGTGAATGGATATAAAAACCAATACTACTGAAAAATTGGAAGTAGAATTATTATTGTTGCAAATTGTCTGTTACGGTCCATCGTGCACTACTATATCGATCCAGTTTTCGCTTAAAACCCTCTAGCGATTCCGACATAACAACGTCCTGAGGAAGCGCATTCCACGCTCCGACCACCCTTTTTGAAAAAAAGTGTTTCCGAGCGTCCAGCCTGGCCCCTGTCACCTTTAATTTGAGGGGATGACCCCTCAAATTTGTGGTCGTTGCTAATTCGAAAAAATCCCCTGTTATAAGACAGCAGTCTTGAAGACGTAATACGCGGAACACTAGTATCAGGTCCCCCCGAAGCTGCCTGTAGCGCAAAGGGAAGAGGTTGAGATTCGACAGCCGTGTTTCATAAGGCTGCAAGCCCCGCCCCATAACAAGTTTGGTTGCGCGCCATTGTACCTTTTCCAGGATGTTGATGTCTTTCCTGGCCCAGGGTCTCCAAGCTTGGATAGCGGATTCTAGGTGCGGTCGTACGAAGGTTCCGAATACTTTTGTGAGGCACTCTTCATTGAAGGTAGAAAAAGCTCGTTTGACGAGGTATAGGATCGACATCTCGGACTTGGCAATGCAGGGAGGGTTTAAGCGAGGGCGTGATCTTGACTCCCAAGTCTTTCTGGGTGTTCACTTCCTTCAATGGTATGTCATTCAGTCGGTAAGCCGTGCCGTTTGAAGAACCGGACTTGCCAACTCGAATGGTGGTGCACTTGCTCTCATTGAACGGTAAGAGCCAGTGCGCCGACCATTTTTGAAGTCTATTTATATTTTCCTGTAAGTGCACTTTGTCAGCCGCAGTTCGAATTACGCTCCAAAGTTTTATATCATCGGCAAACATGGCGATGCCGCAATCCAGTTCGCGGACACAGTCGTTGATGTAGATAACAAACAAGATAGGGCCGAGAACGGAGCCTTGCGGAACACCACTGTCAACCTCAACCTTGCCTGACTGTTTGTCGCTGATGTGGACAGTTTGCGAGCGACCGATTAGGAAGCTTTTTACCCACGTAAGGAGCCTACCCCTTACTCCTATGCGGCTGAGTTTATAAAGGAGGCGGTGGTGCGGCACGCTATCGAAAGCCTTTTTGAAGTCAATATAGACAGCATGCACTGAGTTTCCACTATCGACTGCCTCAGTCCACCGTTCTAAACAGTAGAGCACGTTTGTAACGCAGGACCTACCTCTACGAAAACCATGCTGAGCATCCGATAGCAGATGGTATTGTTCCAGGAATTGCATAAGTTGTTGCTTGATAATTTTTTCCATGATTTTGCAGCAGATTGCAGTAAGGCTGACTGGTCGGTAGTTATTCGCTGAGACCCGGCTTCCCCTCTTGTATAGCGGTTTAATCTTCGCGGATTTCCAATCTATTGTTAGGAATCGTGTTTCGAAGGAGGTTTGGAAGAGCATAGAGAGTGGTTTGGCCAACTCATTGGCGAGATCCTTCAAAATCTTGGCTAGTACGTTGTCGGGACCTGGTGACTTAGATTCTTTTAAGCTTAAGAGTTCCTTAAGAACAATAGCCTCGGGGAATTGGACAGTCTCAACTATTGCATCCGCTTCGGTATCGTCGGTGGGGTGATCGTATGCCGTTTCCTTTGTGAAGACTGATCGGAAAAATTTCGACAGATGATCAGCCTTTGCTTCATCATCTATCAAGTTTCTTCCCTCAGCGGTCCTCAGCAGGGGTATCGGATCCTTGTTTTTGGTACTCTGCCTGAGGTAACTGTAAAACAGTTAGGGGTTCACTGTGGCCCAGTTTAGCAAGTCTGCTTCGAAAGCCCGTCTTGTTTTGAGAAAAAGACCCTTGACCCGGTTTCTCTGAGTTTTGTAGGCACTGACACATGCAGGAGTCCTGTCTGCTAGCATTTTTTTTCACAGCTTCCGCTTTTTGTTCACTTCGATTTTTAAGGCCTGAGTAAGCCATCGCGGTCTAGTGTTCACCTTTTTTCGCAAAATCGGACAGTGGGTGTCGAGGAGTCTGTGCAGTGTGTTCCGGAACGCTTCCCAGTCCGCAGTTATGTTTCCAGAAAATAGAGGTTCCCAATCGGCGCGCGTGAGTTCGGTCTTCATTCAATCGAAATCGCCTCGCCAAATATTTCGTCTGGCTGTTGAGGGTCTCCCCGGTATTGAGAATAACGAGCACTCCCATAGCAGTACAAAATGGTCGCTTTTACCTAGTGGTGGTAGACATGACACTTCGTCGATGCTGTCCTGCGATTTCGTGAGAACGAGGTCCAGACAGTTGGACTGTTGGCCATCGCGCATCCTTGTCGGAAAATTGACGTGTTGAGTGAGAAATAACTTCAGAGTCATGCTCAGAAGGCAGCTGTCGAAGGTTAGATCGGAGCTATGTGTGCAGGCCGCACCCCAGTCGATGTGAGGTGCGTTAAAGTCCCCCACAATCATGATGTCCGATTGGACAGTAATCTTTTCCAGCTCCTCTAGCAAGGAGGCATCCACTACTGGCTCTCTTCTCGGTGGTCGGTAGAGTGTCAGTATATCGAGGTTGGGTGCACCTGGTACTTTAATGGACAGCCAGATGGTCTCCGAATTACATGCCAGTTTATCCGTTTTGTCTAAAACTGTGAATCCATTTTTCACGTATGTTGCTACGCCACCGCCTTGACGACCTTCTCTGTCTTTTCTGAATAGTTGATATCCAGGCATGGATACCTCGCCATCGGCTACCTGTTCAGACAGCCAAGTTTCCGTTATTGAAACTATATCTGGTGATTACTCAAAGGCATGAATCTTCAGCTCGTCAAGCTTTGAAAGCATACTCTGTGCATTTGTGAACATGAAAGTTAACTTTCTGTTTCCTCGAGAATTGTTTACAGTCAGGCTGTCCCCACCCCTTTCCAAGTCGGCTGTGCAGTCATCCGGGGAGGCATTTTCCTGGGGGAGAACAGTGGACGCTGGATCACTTGGTTGTTGTAAATAACCAAATGTTTTTCCCCTTCGTTCTGCCTCTGGATGGTTTTCGATTGGGCTTAATCCTCCCTCTACTGAGCCAACTGTGTGGTTATCCGGAACGGACCTATCCAAGGTGAGAACAATGGACTTTGAATCACTTGGTTGTTGTAAATAACCAAGTTTTGTTCGCCCTTGCTGGCCCGCTCCTTCTTTTCGGAAAGAAGTTGGCGACGTTTGTTCCGTTCTGCAGCTGAGAACTCCTGTTGAAAAAAAACTCCCGGATCAGAGTTTTTTATTTTAAAACGCCTAGATAGAATGAGCTTGGCGTCTTGGCTTCTTGTCATGACCACTTTCGGAGGTCTGGGACGTGCCGTTCCAGTTGAGCTCTCAGGCCATTTGCCAAGGCGTAAGGCCTTTTCGCACTCTAATGGTACATTGGGTCCCAGCATTTTGTTCATAAGTGCATGGAAGAGCTGGACATCTGCGGAATGCCGGTCCATGGGAGTGGCTGCGGTTGATTCCGTCAATCCCTGTCTTATGATGCTGGCTTCTCTCTTAGTGCCATTTTTCGTGCCTACGACACTGTCGCTTGCTTGCTCGTTAACAGCGCTTGTGCTGCTATTATGACCATCTTGTGTGCAACCGGACTCTATGGTTGATGTTATGCCCTCGTTTTCTACTGTGGGCTTCAGGCTCGGACCTGTAACACTAACACCAACACTGGCGACATTCTTGATGAACTTGTTCCGAGTTAGAGGCAGCGGAATTTATCGATCGTTGGACAGAGAATGTATTTAGACTAGCTTTACTCGTAGTAGACGACGGAGCGTTGGGCCTTGACGGTCCCAACATCAAGAGGGATGGGCTAACTGGTGCACTGATGTTTATGAGCCTATGACTAGACATTCTGGAGGTAGGGATAGTAGGTGTACTGACGGTTATGGGACTATGAATCGACATCTGGGAGGCAGGGATAACGGGTGCACTGACGTTAGTATGTGTATGGCCAGGTATAATAATAATATTAATAATAATTATTATATTACAATATGTTTATTATGTCAGTTTACAGGCAATTGTAAAGAGTTGGTAATGCACCTATTTGGCGCATTCCAACGCCTCGAAGACCGGAAAAAAACCTTAAACAAATCCCTATGTTGCAGCCAGTATTGGTTTTGTTTCAGGTTTTTTGTTTTGTCAATACTGGGCGAGATAGGGAGTTTGTTTCAAGTGAAAAAAACCTGCCTTCTAAGGTATGATAAAAAACTGAATAAATGAACAGTTGTAAGCTGAGTTGACTCATCAGCAGGAGAAATGTTTCATATCCTTTAAAAACATTAGCTCCAGACGGAGAGGGTTGGCACAAGAACACAGTGTTCTCAGTCTTCCTTCAATGGTTATCAGCAAAAGTTGCGCGCTATCGGCTGAAGGGTGAGCAGACTGCGGACTGCTGCTTCAGTAGCATTATCTTCAGCATGAAGCCTGGCGGGGTTAAAAGTCCACGAACGCCATCAGAGTGAAAGAGAGATTCCACCGAGTCAGAAACCAAAATTCGTGAAAGTTGTCCTGCATGTAGAAAAATAGTTATAGCTCTCTTAAACATAGAGTAGTTTTGCTGGGTTTTAATACTTTTGGGCAGCTTATTCCAGATTGATATGGCATTTACTGAAAATAATTGCCGGTACTTAACTGTACGTGCCATCGGAAGAAATAAAAATACGTCTCGATGACTGGCGCGTCGAGAGTGCTCAAGCTGCCTTATTGTAGTGAGAGGATTAAAGGTCTGCCCATTCAAAAGTTTAAACAGTAAAAAAACACCCCTCTGCAGTCGACGAAGCCAGAGGTGATCCAGCTTTATATGTTCGCACCTTAGTTGGTAGGTTAAGTTTCGGTGTTCTGTCGTGAAAACTCTTCACGTGAAGAAGTGCTGCACCGATTCTATTTTCTTCCGTTCACTAGTGCGCAGAAGACTGAATAGAGGCGAGCAGTATTCAGGGCTAGGTCTCACGTACATATTATAAAGGCTAGTTTTAACCTTTATAGTCTTACAATTTCTAAGGATAAATCCAGTGGTTCGGCGTGCTTTCGAGACTATCAGGGCACAGTGCTCTGACAAATTGAGACTATTAGAGTAGGATACGCCCAGATCCTTGATAACTCCTGGGACATTTAATTCGTGGCCGTCAATGCTTAATTCCGGTTGATGATCGTCGCCAACAACCATAACGGAACATTTGTGCCATGAAAAGGTGAGGCGCCATGTGCAACACCACTGGGCGAAGGCCTGAAGATCCTTTTTTATCAGCTCGAGCACGATGTTGCGATCTGCTGGTTTATATCGATAAGCGATTTTTAAATCATCAGCGTTCATGAAGGGTCTGCGATACTGAAAACAATCTGAAGCGTGGTTGACAAACAGGCAAAATAGGAGCGGACCCAGTACACTACCCTGTATAACTCCATTCCTCACATGCGTGGGGTTGGAGATAATATTGGAAATTTTTACTCGTTGTGTGCGAGCATCGAAATAGGAAGACAAGAAGTTCAGAGGCTTGCTGCCTATGCCGAAGGAGGCTACTTTCAGAAGTAGGAGGTTATGATCGACCCGATCAAAGGCCTTAGTAAAATCAAAATAGACGCCATAAGTGGCAAAACCGCTGTCTCTAGATTGCAGCACATAATCGAAGAAAGAGAGCTGACAGGGGTCTCAAGATCGTTTCTCGATAAAGCCATGTTGAGCTGCATTGAGCAGGTTGTTTTCTGTCAAGTGACGCATCATCTTTTCTTTGATTAAGGTCTCCAAGATCTTCGATGCTGCGGGAAGTGTATTTATTGGCCTAAAGTTGTCGAATGACGTCGATCGGCCATGCTTGCGAATAAGCATTATTTGTGATTCCTTCCACAACCAAGAAAAGGTTTCGCTCTCAAGAGCAAGATTAAATACCTTACGCAGAATAGATGGAAAGATATGATTTGCATCAGCTTTTAGAAGGCTAACTGGGACGCCATCTGGTCCTGGACTTAATCAAATTTTTAAACACAAACTTGATTCTCATTTGCTGAGAAACTGTGGCAGATATAATGAACAAAGTGTCAGTAGCAGCACCTTGCAACTGGCTCACACTTATCGCTGATGTTAAGCCGACATTTGTACATTTGGATTACGTACTATTGTTACGGTGGACCTATTATGCGATTTTGGTTATGAATAGGGAGCTCAAGGGTGAAAGCCTTCTTCCCTTAATAAAGTGACTTAAAGTGACTTATAGGATTGACGATAACGACGGATGGCTTCAGTCACATCACAGACGTTAAAACTTATGGTTTCGAGTATGGCACCCGTCCAAGCCTGGATACCCGGAGGTGCAGCGAACGAGCTTTCACTAAACGTTTTGGATACTAACGCATTGAAGCTATCGGCGGTCAACTTAGCGTCAGCTATGGGGTTTCCTAAAACATCTTGAAGTATGGGGTCAGTCACTTTCAGTCACTTTATTAAGGGAAGAAGGCTTTCGCCCTTGAGCTCCCTATTCATAACCAAAATCGCATAATAGGTTCACCGTAACAATAGTACATCATACAAATGAACAAATGTAGGCTTTACATCAGCGATAAGTGTGAGCCAGTTGCAAGGTGCTGCTACTGACACTTTGTTCATTATATCTGCCACAGTTTCTCAGCAAATGAGAATCAAGTTTGTGTTTAAAAATGTCAAGAGTATCTGAGAGGACCACATCTTTTGGGAGTCCGTTCCTAGCTTCAATGACCCTCTGCGAGAAGGCGTTTCGTCGAACGTCGATACTGGCCGGTTTCCTCTGTAGTTTAAAAGGATGACCTCGCAGATGGTCAGTCCGAGCCAATTCGAAGAAATCATCAAATTCTAGAGGGCAGTCTTGGCCTCTAACAATTCGGTAGGTTTGTATGAGGTCCCCGCGGAGTTGCCTATAATTGAGAGGGAAAAGATCAAGTTCAGTCAGTTTGTCTTCATAAGGCAGATGACCAAGATTCTTGACCATCTTCGTAGCCCTCGCCTGCACTCGTTGCAGGTGCAGGTAATCCTTCTTTGCGTTTTCCTCTGCGCTTTTACTATATGCGAAAAGAAATTCGCAACATTAAGGGAAGGATTTTCAGCGAAGTGAGCCTCATCGGCTATCTGCTTTTCTTCGGAGAGTTTCTTAGCCTGTTCAAAGATCAGTGTGATCAAGGGCAGAACGGAAGTGTCGTTCTGCCGATGCAAACGACGAGAGAGTTTACGCAGCCTACGACGGAAAGACAGAGGAAGGTACACTTCATCCTTGACATGTATTACTTCCTTACGGAGGAAAAACAGGAGGATAAGTGGATCCAACACTTTGTACAGTGCATCGGTACAAACATTTGCATCCAAACATTGGAAAATTCAGACCAGTCGTGAGCGTTCAGATGTGCCAGTAAGTCAGCCATGTTTGTTTATCGGAAGTCATGATAAAGACTATATTTTTCGGAAAATGTTTACTCCGCCTCCAGTTCTAGTTCACTAACAACTGTAAGATGGTCTGAACTCCCAAGTGCGTCTAAGGATGACACTGAAAGTGGTTCGCATCCCCTTTAAAAAATTAGGTCGAGTATGTTTGCTCCTCGAGTGGGAAAATTGACTACCTGAGCCCACATGCCGATATGTATTGCCTTAAGTAAGTTCTCGAACTTTGAAGGACCGGATGGTGGAAACCATTGCACGTCAGGAAGGTTAAAATCGCCTGCAATCAAGCAATACTTAAGATTCAAGTCAGCTGCGGCATGAAATGCCTGCGAGCGACAAAGATCGTAGTCTGCATTGGCATTAGGTGGACGATAAACACAGCCAACAAGTAAGGAGTATTTGTTTTTTAGAACGACTCGTAGCCAGCATCTCTCCTCCACCGCTGTGAATTGTGGATAGTCCAACGGGAAAAATGCAAGTGGCTGCTTAATATAGATGCATCTTTCTCCGCTACGGCAAGTGTTTCGATCGTTCCGAACGCATTCATAGCCTAGAACAGAGAGTTATGAGTCAGCTACAGAGGCCGATGCCCATGTCTCAGTTACCTAACAATGTCTGGGCTGTTGACGAAAACCATAGTCTGGAGCAGAGGCATTTTATTGATCAGTGATCTGGCATTTAAAACGATCAATTTATGAGGGCATGTCTGAGGTTTCGGTGGCGGGACAGCTAGGCCGTTACTGTTACCGGCTTCGACCAGAGCGATGTCCTTTTGACCTGAACTATTTTTCCCTCTCTTATTTTGAGATTTGTCTCGCCATTGGTTCTCTGTTTTTCCAGCTCTATTATTAGCTGTCTCATCTTTCTCCGCTCTTTCAACTCGTAATCCGGCTGAAAAAACTTGCGAATGCAGACTCCGTAAGGATGGTTTGCGCTCTAGCAAGAGTTTCGCCTGTGCTTCAGTTTCTAAAATAACTTTTAGAGGTCTAAATACGGTTTATTTGTAAAGCACATCTTTGGCGCCGTCAAAAACCCGGAAAGGCAGGAAAAAACCTAACCCAAACCCCTTCTTTCGCAGTGATTATTGTACTTGTTTTGGTCTTTTGCTAGGTCAATAGTGTGCAAAATAAGGAGTTTGTTTTAAGTGAAAAAAACCTGACTTCTAGGGCAAAAATCTAGGAAAACATGAAATTAACTAGCTATACATTGAACGTGTTACGGTTTTATATAAAGAATACTTGGGGTATGGAAAAACTGTCATGTCCTTTGACTGAGTTATACTTAGCCGCGGTCAGTTTGAAGGCAAAAAAAATCAGCTGAGGACATCGCATCCTTCGTAAGCACGGGTCTGCTCGATACGGAGATTATAATCGTTGTCCATTGGCACAAGTTTGATAATTAGCTGGGACGTTGCAAATGTCTGAGGGGGGTCGAGGCAGCTGCGAAGCACCATCGTTATTCAAGTGCATCGGCAGAAGACACTTGGCCTTTCGTTTGTCGAATATCTAAGTGAGATTGAGATTTACATGATAAGTATTTTTACTTCTGATACAATATAAGAGGAAAAAATATATATTTTAGTATAGTTGAAGGGAAAATTATTTTCTTTTATAATAATTTTTTATAAACATTGAGATGAAATTCGAAGAATATTGGAATCGATAAATTTTTCTTAGTTTTTTTTATTTTTAAGGATTAGAAAAGGAGGCAAGGCACAATTTTGCTTAAGTTTTGATTTGATCAGCGTTGGAGACCATTGACTGGAAAGCCTCCAACAGCAGCCAGTTTTCTCTAAAATGTGCGGGAACTCTCCTGGACTGTTAGATCCCTTTTGGTCCGAATTGGACGTCAAAGAACTGGTTAGCAAAGTGTCCTATTTTGTTCAGAAATATATGCGTCCTGTCATTTGAGAAGAACTGCTTGGTCTTTCTTCTAAATTCGGCTTAACTGTGGCTTTTGCGAATATCGTTGGGTAGGGCATTCCATATGATCGCATATCTTATGGTGTAGAAATTTGATCGCTGGGCCGTCCTAGCTTTAGCGTTATGAATTGTATGCTGGTTGTTTCTAGTGGGACGGGAACCGTTTTGATTTGTTAATATATTATTGCTAAGGATGTTCTGATTATGTGTCACTTTAAATAGGAAAGTTAAACCATTTTGGAGTCACCTTTGCCAGAGGGGTTTAAGACCATATCTATTGTACATTATTGAATAGGAGTGTCGGGGGTCATCGCGTTTACACAGAACTGTGGTAAAACTTCGCTGGATTTTTTCGAGTTTCTGTCTGTCATCTGATGACATGGTACCGAAAAATATGGAGCAGTAATCTAGAATAGGTAAAACGTACATTTTGTAAAGTTTAGTCTTAAGTGTAATTAATGTGAAATTTTTACTTATGAAGCCACATAGTCGATTGGCTTTTGGTGCGATTTGTTTAACATGTGGGGATAAGTCAAGAGTATTAGAATAGCTATGACCTTAATCTTTTAAAGATGTTAGCTCTTTTATTTCTTGACCACTAAACATTATGGGGGGAAGTTTTAGTGGACCAAAAATCATGTGATGACATTTTGTTGGTGAAAATGGCATTTGCCACTGAACACTCCAGTCGTTTAGTTTTTGAAGGTCTAATTCAATTGTTCTATGCACACTACTTATCGAATTTTTGTTATAGACATATGCGAGTTTTAAGTCATCTGCACATAAAAATGTTTTAGCAGAGGTTGATATCGTGTATAAATCATGAATGTTAATGAGAAATAAAAGGGGACCTAGGATAGTGCCTTGAAAAACACCACTGCTTATATGAGCTGGTTCTGATACTATATTTCGAAGTTGTACTACTTAGAATCGGTTTTGAAGATTGGATTTGAGGAAATCAACGAGGTGGGGGGGGGGAGCGAATCCCGTGACTCACTAGCTTCACGATCAGTCTTTTATGGGGAACTTTGTCAAAGGCTTTTTTTAGATCAAAGTAAATTGTAGCTACCGTGTTCCCATCATCTCGATTTCTGGAGACGAATTCCAAAAAAGTGAGATGGCAGGAATGACATGACTTTTTGGGTAAAAAGGCATGGTGAGAGGGAGGTATGAGATTTACTTACGTCAGATGGTCTAACATTTGGTTATAAATTAATTTTTTCTAAGATTTTTGCTTAAACCGATGTTCGGTGAACACCACGATAATTTTGGGCATTGGACCGATTTCCGTTTTTGTAAATTGGGGTGATACATGATTTTTCCATATTTCTGGATAAGTACCATTAGACTGCAGTAACAAGAAAAGGTTAGACAGAAGTATTGGGGCATATGTCATATGTCTCAGTATGCAAGGAGGGATTCTATCCGTTCTTTATGATGTGGAATTGGACAGTTGGCGGATAGCTTTCTCTACAGTTTCTTCGTTAAACGATATCTCTTTTAATACAAGTGCCGTAATTTCTGTTTGTTGGGGGATTGGGTCTTCCTCGACTGAATAGTTGGTTGAGAAATACTCGTTAAAAAGATTTGCTATTTGGTATTCATTGGCTATTACTATTCCTTGGTCATCAAGCATGATTTGGGGGCCTTGTTTTTGATGATTATTTATTTGTTTCCTGAAGATTTGGGCTGTCCCTTCTGGGGACTCGATTGCCCGATGTTCTGCTGCTATCGTCTTATTTGTTTCAATGTTCTGGGCTAACTCGTGAATCTCTGTAATGCGTCTGAGCGTAGATAGATAACTAATACATGGGTCGTGGAGTTGTTTTTTAAGTTTTTTAGCCGTTTGGAAAGGAAGTTTGGGATAAGTGATTTCTTTCATGGGGATCTCTCGTTAATTAGGGTATCTCGAATTAAATTAAGGGTGGCATATACTATGTTTACAGCTTCGAGAGGGGATGCTGTTAGGAGGAAAGAGCTCCAATCCAATGACCTAATGTAGTTATTCATAGATTCAATGTCAAGATTTTTGGGGTTTATAGAAGTGTAACTAGGATCAGGTCTTATTTGAATGTTAAGAGGGAGCACTGCTATGATTGACTTGGGATCACTATCAAAGGTTAAGATGTCGTAGTTTGCAACAAAAAAGTGAAGCATTGGAGGTTGATTCGTTTACCCATGTTTCTCTTAAAAAGACTATATCGGGATTGTGTGTGTCAATACAAGTCCTAAGTCGTGGAATATTGTTAACTATCGATCTAGCATTAATAAGGGCAACACTTATAGTGTCGGATACAAAAGCTGGAATCTGTTGTGAAAAAATGGATTCCTATTACTTGGTTGACTGTGTTGAGGGCTCATGTGCGGAAATTGTGTGATTGGTGGATAATATGGTGGTGTTGGACTATTTGTGGCGAATCGTGCATTATTGGGAAAAATTTGGGATGAGAGTGATGGAATTCGATGACATTGTGTAACTATTGGAGGGTATGGTGTTGTGTGAGGTGGGATTTGAGTGTGTGTGTTATATTGAAAGGGTTAGGTGTGCGGTGGTCGTCTTGTGTATGGGCTAGGATACATGTGTTGAGAGAAGGGGTTAGGTGTCATTTGAGGGTGTGCATTTAAATACGGATATTCGTTTTCATCTGCAATTCTGTTTGGGACTGGTGGTCTATTTTGGGTTGTTCGAGGGAAAAAATCTAACACTGGTTTACTAATTTGGTTCGTTGAGTTAGGACTGGTATTGCTATTTATGGACATGTTTAGACGTGTGTTGTTATTTATCAGTGTATCTTGATTATATCCAGAATAAATGTCATTCATGTCTAATGGGGTTGTACTTTTTCGGGGTCTTTTTGTTTGGACCTTATTCTTTCCCTTAATTGCTTCGGCAGGTTTATTATTTGCTTTCTGGTTGTCATAATTATAATTAGAAGAAGTCGCTCTCATTTCAACTTAGTTGATGCTACGTTGATAGTTTTTATTTTCTTTCCCAGAGGAGGAGGAACTCGTTAATTGTTCCTCTGAAGTAGCATTTTGTGGAGTGCTTCCGTCCTCTGACACTATATGTGGCTGACTTTGTTTACGCCCTTTGTCTTTGTGAAAAACTTGTCTGCGCTGCATTGGGGTCAAGTCAGGGCCTATATATGCTTTAAAACTCCGGAAACTCCTATTTATTTCAGAGTTTTGTAGTAGCATTTGAGCTTTGGCGTGGGTAGAACATGTAAGCAAAATTAGTTTGTTTTTACTTCGCGAATTTAGTCTTTTGATAGACACTATGCCTATACTTACCCCAAATTGTTGACAAACGTTTTGTATTGCTACCATTGGATTACCCGTTTGAGGAAAGTTGTGGAAGATTATACTACAGCTACGTTTTGATCTATCTGAAACTTCTGATGATACTAAATGCACCACAGACTCAATCTGAGGTAAATTCGTGAGGTTGCTTTCAAATGAATTGGAGTCCAGAAGTGAATTAAGCATCTTAAATACAGGTTCATACTTTTCAATAAAGTTTGTTAAATTTA